>APFE031457333.1:51767-81825 GCA_000404065.3 Pinus taeda | reverse complement strand
TTGTAAAAGAGTCATTTATAAAAGAGCCATCATTGTAAAAGAGTCATTTGTAAACGAGTTGTCATTGTAAAGAGTGTAAAATAGTCATTTGTGAAAGAGTCAGTATGCCTTCGAGTCAAATAGGCAGTGTTGGGAGGTATAGGAGTCACTATTGGGATGATTTCATGGTTGGATTGCAGGTCATAGAGTGATTGGGTATTTGTCAAGTACGAGAAAATCATTGTACATCTTATTGAATCATGGATTGTTGTCCTTGGTTTGGGAATCCATAGTCTTGTGTTATTTCAGTCATTACAGGGTGACAAGGAAGTGCTAGGTAGGTGTATGAAGTTGTCTACAGGTTGGGGCTTGTGAATACTTCAGGGTGGTAGGGTGGTGCTAGGGCGAGTTGTGGCTCACTAGGGTGTTGGGGCATCCATTTAGTTGATTACTGAAGAAACCATGGCGTTGGGGCATCCTTCCTATGGGAGCTGGAGAAGAATGTTTTTCTAGAATTCTAAGAAGTTTTTGCTTTTATTTTAGTTGGGGCTACAAATTAAATAATTTATTAGAAAAAACATTCAGTGGTTTTTGATCTAGAGAGGGTTTTCCAACTAAAATTATTGTGCCTACTATGTTCTTTTATTTACTGTTATTACTGTATAAACATTAATAATAATTTAAGATTAACTAATGCTCTAAAAATATTTGCTAAGGAATATTGATTCAACCCCCCCGCCCCTCAGTATTTCCAACAATTGGTATCAGAGCTTGGTTCCTTTAATAGCAGTCTAACAACTGGAAGGATATCATGGAGTATAATAAGAATAGAGTTCCTTTGTTCAATGTAAATAACTATGCACTTTGGAGTGGAAGAATGCATATTCATTTTCTTGCGTAAGTATACAAAGTATGGGAAATCGTTGACAAAGGTTTCACACCGACCTAGGATGAACAAGGTAAGAAAAATGTGGTATATGATGCAAAGGCTAAAGATCTTATTATCAATGGGATTGTGGAATCTGTTTATCTTAAGGTATTGGGTTGCAAAACTGCTAAAGAGGTATGGGGCAAGCTTGAAAATATATATGCAGGTGACTTAAAGGTGAAAGAAGCAAAGCTTCAAATTTTTAGGGAAAAATGTGAGCAACTCAAAATGAGGGAAGATGAAGATATTGCTGCATACTTTCTACGTGTTGATGAAACAAAAAATACATTGGAAGGTTTGGGAGAACCTGTTGAAAAGACAATTGTTGCCTGAAAGATCCTCAGAACCTTGCCAACAATATTTAACCCTAAGGTATCTGTCTTAGAAGATAGATCGAATCTGACTAATCTTAGCATGGAATTCTTACGGCATATGAAATGAGGATTGAATAAGAGTATGAAACATCTCACTTAGAAAACAACATTTGCAGCATCCAGGAAGAATGGTAAGGACAAGCAGACTTAGAAAGAAAAAACTTGCAGTTGTAAGGATGAAGAAAAGGTAGAAGAGGAACAAGAACCATGAGATAAAGAATTTGCCTACTTCACCCAGAAAATGAGAACATGTATGACAAAATTCAAAGGTAAACTTCCATTAATATGTTTTGAATTTAGTGAGGTTGGGCATTTTGCAACCAAATTTCCTCACAAAAATAAGGTTGTTACGAATAGAAAGAAAGGTCCTAGGAAGTTCAACAAGAAAGGAAAGAAGAAATGGTTTAAGAAAAGTTTCTTCAACAAAGAAAATAGTTCCTCATCCAAAGAAGATAGTGATCATGAAGAATAATTCAACGGAAGAATATTTTTTATGGCCAAGCACAATAAGCAAGAGGCACCTAACAAAGAAGGCGACAAAGAAGAAGAAATCAATGAGGTTGAATTTCAGAATGAAGTGATCAAAGAGATCAAAACTGAGAAGAAACATGTCAACACTCTTGAAGATGAATTGAAGAATCTCTCAAGAAAGAATTAAAGGAAAACAACAAGGAAAGATAAGCACTGGAAGCTTAATTAGTTGCTCTACGAAAGGAAGTAAAAAATGGAAAAAAAAATTCAAAACTACGCCAACATTTCAAAGACTTTGGACGAACTCATCAGAAACCAACAATCATGCAATGACAAGACTGGTCTTGGTTACAAAGAAAAATTCAAAAAGAAATTGAGTCCTTCTATGACAATTAAAGAACATGGATATGCAAAATCTACCAAACAGATAGATCTCTCAGCTAAATCAAGAGATCAAGACTCGTAGGAAGAACCTTGGAAGACAATTCCTTGAAGAATATTTCCTCCAAGGTACCAACCTATCTTTTATGGTCATTGTTATTCATGTGGAAGGTTTGGACATAGAGTTGTAGAATGTCGCATGTATGTTTGGAATGAATATAATTCCAGGAGATCCTTCATAAATGGATATTCCAGAACTCAACATAATATCAATAGATTTGATCATTTGAGAGATGACGTCGAATGTTACAAATGTAACAATTTTGGACATATGGCTAGGGATTGTAAAGTACCACACAGGTACAACTATTATCAACAAAACCCTCGAAGAAAATTTGTAGGATCACGAGATAGACACCAAATATAATCTTCTACGAATAACATCAAATGTTGCAAATGTCATAACTATGGACACATAACTCGTAATTGCAGGTACATGATGGAATCAACCATGAATGAAAAGCTTGACGATGAGAATAAGAAGGTTTGGAAAGGAACACTGGTACATGATGAACACGTATAAGATGAGCAAGAAAAGCAAGAAGGAAATAAGGTCCCAACAATTATGCTTTCATGATTTGTAATGGATTGTGAGGAATCAGGAATTGCTTCAGTTAATGACTCAAGTCAAGACGTTCCGTTAAATGAAACACTATTATGAAAAATTCAGCTTATTGACTCCTAGAAATTTGAAGAGGAGGAGATTATGCAACAATATATGACACAAGTATACGATTGACATACATGTAGTTTGAACAAGATGGAAGTTTCATTACATGTTCAGGGGGAGAAGAATAGTTGAAGTATTATAGATTCAAGAAAGGAAGCGATGACAAGCAATATCTATGTGAAAGTGGATCAAAACAATCTAACGATTATCAAGATATCTCAACAAGATAAAGTAATATTCATATATCAAATAAATTACATCAAGGAAATTCTCAAGAAATTCAAGATGGAAGATTGCAAGCCTATCCTTACCCCCATGGTAACAGGTTATAAGAAGATTCATAAACAAATGTGGACCAAAGGTTGTATAGATACATGAATGGCAGTCTCCTATATGTGACAATCTCCCTGCCATATGTGATGCAAGAAGTTGTACAAGTACCACGATTACAAGCAACACCAAAATGATATCATATTATTGACGTGAAAACAATTCTTCGATACCTTAAGAGTACAACAGAATATGGTCTATGGTATCCCAAAGGAAATGATCTGGTTATCCAAGCTTATACAGATGCAGATTGGGAAGGAAGTGTTGATGATCGTAAGAGTACCAATGGAGCAACGTTCTATCTAGGTGGTTGCCTTGTCTCATGGCTAAGTAAAAAACAGTCTTCAATCTCGTTATCCACTACAGAAGCATAATATATCGTCACAGTAGCTTGTTGTACTCAAGTTATCTGGATGAAGCAAACCTTGCGAGATCTTCAAGCTAGGTTTGATGAGCCTATTCCCATATTCTTCGATAACACCAGTGCCATCAGTATCTCCAAAAATCTTGTGATGCATTCCAAAACAAAGCACACCCTCATCAAATATCATTTCGTTAGAGAGCAGGTCACTGAAAAGAATATCAAGCTTGAATATGTTGGCACAAAGGAACAAATTTCTGACATCTTTACCAAACCATTACCTCGTGAAGCATTTGAGTATCTTTGCCAAAAGCTTGCGATTCTCACAAGTTTTCATTAGAATCTTTCTCTTATCTAACTAAGTAGAAAGGGGGAGTGGAGGTGTGTAGAGGTCCGCAAGATGACAATTTGTCAAGGGGAGTTACCCTTTTCCATTGATGACAAAGGGGGAGAGAAGACAGTAGGAATATGTGTCATGATTGCAGGGAGAGTACTTGTGTTGCCATCAATGCCAAAGGGGGAGATTGTTGATAAGTGGTTGTCATTGATGTCAACCCAAGCAGCAACAAGGGCTACCCTGATCTTTCATCGGCATTTTGACTTGACAAATTACTCTATTTTGAGTCAATGATATTCTATAAGGATTCTACTCGTTAATATGTTTTCATTGATATATGGCATGCCACGTAATTCTTCACAGTTTGAGAGATATTCATGTTTAAAGTTAGTAACCCTAGTTAGTGGGCTAAAACCCTATGGGGTTGTGGCATGGCACTCATAATTTGTTGTGGTCATTGAATAGTCAATAATTAGTAATGTTTTTTCTCTCCTAAAATCCCTCTAGCATTCACTTGTTGAGGACCCTCTCAACTCAAGACATTCATATAAATAGTGACCTTCATATCCTCTAGTAGGGATTTTGTGGCTTCAAATAGGTCATCGTGGAATTTTCTCTATAAAAAAATTTATGCGAAGCTTTAGAAGCTGCAATTAACACCCATTTGATCCAAACTATTGATGAACCTTGTAACCCAATTTAAAATCTTGGTTCTCTATATTTTTAGAGATATGATCTAAGGAAGTTAGGGTTTTTGCAGGCTCTCGAATTCCATGTCAAATAGGTGCCGTTGTAAAATTTGTCATAAATTTCTCTATGAGCATTGGATTAAAATTTCATAAATAATGATAGAAATAAGGTGGATTGTATTTTGTTGGATATCGTTTTTAGGGTCGAAGGTAACAACAGTGGCACATGGCACTTTGTACAAGTTTGATCTACTAAACCAGTCTATAATCAGGTCATCATGGGAAATTGGGAATAACTCTTTCTTGAACAATCCAATCTTGATCCGACCTGTGGGGTTGGAAAGAGGACTCATAGGGATATCACAGGACAAAATTTCAGCCTCTGGATATCTGAAATTACATAGATACAACAGATTCAATATTGAGCTCCTAGAAGGCAAGAAAAAACATGCATTCAAGGATCACCGCGGTAAGGACCACAGATCAACAGTGAAGGGTAAGTCTCCTACAAAAAGATATGTATGATTAGTGTTTACATTTGAATTTTGAGTATCATCTTTGACATATGTTTTTGCAGGACAAAGTAAGTATATATAGTGTCTCGATTATATCTCTATGTATCTATATGTCACAATTAGTTTTTTGGATGTCCTATTCTTGATACTAAACATTTGATGCTACATATTATTGATGCTACACCAAGTCTGTTAAATCTATATGATGTTATAAGTTCATGGTACTTGTCTTTTCACAGTTGATATAATGGTCTCTGTTGTTGTACTTAGAACTTGGTCCATCACAAGTCTAGGGTTTGTCATCAGTTTTTATTGTATATATCTTTAGGTCAATTTTGGATATAGTCATGCATAGTGTCTAGGCCTATATCAAGAGTGGGAGTATTTGTCTACTGCTGCAACATGTCAACAACAAAAGTGACAAGCACACTTCAAGTACGCATTGTAAATTTAATTTATATTTATTCATTATTATGCACTTACATGTGTTTTGTAGGCAGAGGTAAGTTGAAGGGTATTTTGTTTTGTTTTGGAATTGGTTTCTATGGGAAAATTTTGCATGCATGTAGAAGAAGATTCAAGTAAAACATCAAGCAATAATTCAAGAGAAAAAGTATCAAATAAAGGAAGAATTGTAGCAGGACATTCTTGAAGACATGACAACCATCGAGATATCATGAAGCATTGTTAAGGCCAAGAGTCATCATTGTAAAGTTGTAAAAGAGTCATTTATAAAAGAGTCATCATTGTAAAAGAGTCATCCTTGTAAAGTCGTAAAAGAGTCATCATTGTAAATATTGTAAAAGAGTCATTTGTGAAAGAGTCATTCTGCCTAGAGTCGAAGAGGAAATGTTAGGAGGTATAGGAGTCACTGTTGGGATGATGTCATGGTTGGGTTGTAGGTCATAGAGTGATTGAGTATTTGGTCAAGTACACAAAAATAATTTTACATCTTATTGTATTGTCAATTTTTGTCCCTGGTTTGCGAATCCATGGTCTTGTCTTATTTTAGTCATTGTAGGGTGGCAGGGAGGTGCTAGGCAGGTATATGAAGTCGCCTACAGGTTGGAGCCTATGAAAACTTTAGTGTGGTAGGGTGGTGCTAGGGCAAGTTGTGGCTCGCTAGAGTGTTGGGGCATCCATTCAGTTGATTACTGAAGAAACCATGGCATTGGGGCATCCTTCCAATGGGAGTCAGAGAAGAATTCTTTTCTAGAAGTTGTTGCTTTCATTTCAGTTGGGGCTGAAGATTAAAGAATTTTTTAGAAAAGAGTTCGGTGGTTTTTTACCCAAAGGGGGTTTACCACCTAAAATTATTGTGCCTAATATGTTCTTTTATTTACTGTTATTACTACATAAACATTAATAACAATTGAAAATTAACTAATGCTCTGAAAAGATTAAAAGTTCTAATTGCTAAGGAATACTGATTCACCCCCCCCTCAGTATTTCCAACAATTGGTATCAGAGCTTGGTTCCTTCAATAATAGTCTAACATCTGGAAAGAGATCATGGAGTATACTAATAATAGAGTTCCTTTGTTCAATGGAGATAACTATGCACTTTGGAGTTGCAGAATGCAGGTTCATTTGCTGGTGCAAGGATACAAAGTATGGGAAATCATTGACAAAGTATTCACACTGACCCAGGATGAACAAGGTAAGAAAAATATGGTATATGATGTAAAGGGTAAAGATAATATTGTCAGTGGGCTCATCAAATCTGTTTATCTTAAGGTATTGAGCTGCAAAACAACTGAAGAGGTATGGGGCAAGCTTGAAAATATATATGTAGGTGACTCAAAAGGTGAAAGAAGCAAAGCTTCAAGTTTTCAGGCAAAAATTTGAGCAAATCAATATGAGGGAAGATGAAGATATTGTTGCATACTTTCAGCATGTTGTTGAAACATAAAATACATTGGAAGGTTTGGGAGACCCTGTTGAAACAAAAACTATTGTTTAAAAGATGTGGACTAGAGATTGTATAGATCCATGATTGGTAGTCTCCTATATGTGATAGCCTCCAGACCAGATGTGATGCAGGTAGTTGGACAAGTAGCACGATTCCAAGCAGCACCAAAAGAATCTCATATCATTGTCGTCAAAATAATTCTTTGATATCTTAAGGGAACATGGACATTGTGTTGGAAATAATACTGAGAGGGGGGGTGAATCAGTATTATCAGATCTAAAATTTTATTTCCCAAACAAATTTATATACGCTACTTCAGTGAAGTGAACTAGCGTGTACACACGACTGTACTTAAAGCAACCAACTTATATGCAGAGAACTTTTGATTTAGACAATTTATCATGTATTGAGCTTAAACCAGTATTAGAGATTTATTAGATAGTGCAGTAAAAGAAGAATAAAGCATCGCACATGAGCAACACACATGAACACCAAGATATAAGGTGGAAGCCCATTGTGGGTAAAAGCCACCTGCTATTGTCGTCTCTGTCTTCTTTTTAATAATAAGAAAATCTGTTTACAATCTTGTACTGGTGCAGACTCATACTAGTACGCAGGCACCCACCTGCAGAAGGCTACAACCTTCCCTCATTCTCCAACTACTACTGGAAGGGAGCTACAACCCCCTAGCTCTTGTACTGGCCAATATGTTTACTACTACGTAGGTGCCAGCCTATAGAAAACTCCACTTTTTTGTAGGCTAGCACCTACTTCCATGTGTCAAACTAGCGTGTATACGCACTTTTACCAAAGGTAACTTGCGTACGGATCTGCAAATTCAATTTTAAGATGCATACGCTACTTTGATATGCTGAACCAACGTGTATACGCTCTTTTACTAAAGCGAACTTGCGTGCAGATCTGTAAATGATAACTTAAAACCACAACTATCCCAGACTTTAGTCATACCCAGATCATGACATTTACAGAATAAAACATGCGTCAGTATTCAGATCTATACTATTCAAGATCAAACCACATAATGATAATACTCTTTAGCCTTTATGATCCCGGTCCATCAACCTTCATCAGCCATAATGGTGCATCCTTAGATCAGATCAAGCAAACCATCAGAAGCTCATTAACCTGCATATATGATCCTGTTGAAGCCCTGCAAATCGGGTCTACAACAAGGGGGATACCCACCCGGTCCGGACCTTGGTTAGCAGCTCCTTTTCCATTTGGTATAGTGGGTCCAACTGGGGATATGGGACCAGTTTCCCAATTTATGTGTGTGTGTGTTGAGAATTGATATTTCCTTCCTAATAATTTCCAAGTAAAATGCTTCTATTCTAAATCTAATTTAACAACATGCAATTGTATTCTAATGAACATAAATATCTAATTCTAAAACTAACCCGGGATTTAATCTTTCAATTATGCGATCTAAAATAATTTCAAATGGCAATTGGTAATAAAGATCATTCAACTACTATGAGAAAATAATTCAATAAGGATAAACCATTTCGTATAAAAAGTTAGACGAAATAATTGTGAAAAACATATTGCATAATAAGTTACTCATATATTAAGCATAAACAAAATATCTATCACCGTACAAAAGTGCCAAATGATAACTCAAGCATTCAAGCATTCATATATAAATAACTGAACTTGAATATCACCTCAACGCATAAGCATGAATTGTTAAGAGATAAAAGTACCATTTATAACGAGTTCTACTCATAAGCTTCAACAATAATGATTTATCTCTTCTTAATCCAACATCTACTAAGAGTACAAAAGTGCAACATCAGTAGTAGATATTAAATGCAGATATCAATAAATCCTGTTCCATTCATTCATCAAAACCTCCTCGGAGGGTGCAAAAGTGCATGTTCGAGGACAAGTTTCTTTTGACAAAATTTCAGGACCCTTCTCTAAATGCATGAGAAGGGTTTAAATACTACTAGCTAAATCTAAAAATAGTTTATTACAAAAATGTAGGAAGTGGTTTAAATGACCGTCCTCATTTCAGGAAAAAATAAAGCAAAATTAAAACTAAAACTGAATCTAAAACTAAAATTGGCAACTAATTATCTATGTATCGGTTCCTTGTAGTCGCAAGTGTTTAGCATTTGCTTGAGGAGAGTTGGTTGGCCGACTTCCGACTTTAGTTGTCCTGCGAAAATGGAATCGGCAAGTGCTGGCATCATCTTCTCGGCAGAGTTAATGATATATTTGAGATTCATGCATTGGCTGTGTGGTTTTACGAAGTACGTCCAGTAAGAATCTCAATTCAACTTGGTTAACCTTTTGATGGACTCTGCTTTTTCTTGAGCCTTCTGTCTCCAGCTTGTCTGTAGATGCTGTACATTTGGTAGAATTTACATACCACTTGAGGATATCCTTGATAAATACCATTGGTTTTTAGAGTTCAGGTTTTGTCTTTTGCCTTTAGCACTTTTTCCTATAAATTTCTGGGCTTACAGGTGACTGAACGATTAGAGGCTTTCCTTCTCAAGGGGTTTTGCTAAGCGCTAATCGCGCATTGGAAACTGCCTCTGTTTCTCGATCTGGGCTTCCATGGTGCTATTTTTTCGCCTCTTGCGCACTTTTTGTTAGAGGATATTAACCTTAAATTTTGTGGAAATAACGACTCCGTGAGTTCTTGGTTTTGAGTCTTAAATTTTCTGCTTGTGATATCAACACTATCCAGTGCCCATTTGACCATGTCTGTGTAAGGAAGAATCTTGGGCCTCGCCGTTATCTGGTGCAAGAACGAACATGCTAATTTTGTAATCGACGCCTCAGACGACCTCCGTGAATCTGCAGTCACTGTAACCTCCATTACTCTGGGAGTTTCCTCCTCGAGCAAGCTGTGCATGCCTTCCCAAGTAGTAACACCGACATCTCTATTGCAGGTGGTGTCTGTGTACAAGGGTGTCATTTCTTTATCTTCAGAACTCGAAGCTTTACCCTTCTTTCCCATAATATTCTGAACGCTACTATGTATACTTCTCTGCTCTTCGCTCCTGCAATTTACAAATGAGGCAAGATTAATGATAGGAAAAAGGTGATGGGAAAGCTTTAAATGCCGAAATCATATAAAATATATCACCCTACATGAAATGGTCCTTCGATCAGATCAAAACCAAATTTTATTAATGATTACCAACTAACTCATTAATTGACATTAACGCACATAACTGGGCATCGGTTTATGGGAAAAACGTTTTTGAATGACGAGCCCTGTAGATCTGCGATAAGGCGATTTTGCAATTTGCTTCGCAATATTGTAGATCGCGATATCACAGATCGCAATATCGCTAATCCGTTGCATGTGGCAATCATCCATTACAATGTGTTTTCTATGAAATGTGATTTGCAAGATGCACCATCGCATATCGACAGTTTGAGGCGTTTCACTTTAAGTGATATTTGAGGCATGCGATGCAGTAAGTGTCTTTTAGTGCGTGATTTCGCATCACGATTTCACAATCTTAGGATTCCACTTGTAGGAAGGCATCCATTACCTTTTTGTGATGTGATGCTCTTTATTGAGAGAGTGGTTTTATTCGGACTTATCATAAAACTTAACTCTTTTTTAGATTTTTCGGGTATTCTCCTAAGTTTATGATAGCAAGATTTATTAAAAAAGGGAATACAAGTGCTAATTTATTTTTTAATTTTTTATGGATAAGGGTCCCTAGTTACTTAGTATTAGCAATAACACTAAATAAGAGGGGGGTTGTTGCTGGCCACAACAGATCCAACACTTGATGAGGTATTCAAATCCTTGCACATCCCGTGGCCTAATGATCTTCTCCTCCTTATATAATTTTAGGCCTTTCTCATACCATGGACCAAAACTACTTAGGACCAATACCTTTGACCAAATACCTCGGGAAAATCAAATACCTTGGACCAAAAACTTCTGGTTTTCCAAGATATACACGCTTTTCCTTCTGTGAAATTGCGTGTGTAAATATACGCTCCTTTTGTTAAGTAAAGCTGCGTGTATACACAACGTGGAAAAGGTGAACCTACGTATACCTCTATTTCTTCATTCTTTGGAGTCTGATCTATAATTCTTTTTTGTTGACATGTTGCACTGTGATCTTTCATTTGAGTGAGTTGCCATCAAGGACAACACCTGTATCAGAATGCCAACACTCTGGTATCCCAAAGGAAATGATCTGGTCATCCAAGCTTATATAAATGCAGATTCGGTAGGAAGTGTTGATGATCGTAACAGTACCAGTGGAGCATCGTTCTACTTAGGTGGTTGCCTTGTCTCATAGTTAAGTAAAAAGTAGTCTTCAATCTCATTATCCACAGCGGAAGTAGAATACATCACGACAACATCTTATTGTACTCAAGTTCTCTGGATGAAGAAAACCTTGAAAGATCTTCAAGTTAAAGTTTTATGAGCATATTCCCATTTTCTGCAATAACACTAGTGCCATCAGTATCTCCAAAAATCATGTGATGCATTCCAAAACAAAGCACATTCCAATCAAATATCATTTTGTTAGAGAACATGTCGTCAAAAAGAATATCAAGCTTGAATATGTTGGCACAAAGGAAAAAAAATGTTGACATCTTTACCAAACCATTACCTCGTGAAGCATTTGAGTATCTTCACCAAAAGCTTGGGATCCTCCCAAGTTCTCATTAGAATCTTTCTCTTATCTAACTAAGTAGAAAGGGGGAGTGGAGGTATGTATAGGTCCGCAGGATGAAAATTTTTCAGGAGGAGTTACCATTTTCCATTGATGACAAAGGGGGAGAAAAGGAAGTAGGAATATGTGTCATGATCGCAGGAGTAGTACTTGTGTTTCTATCAATGGAAAAGGGGGAGATTATTGGTCAATGGCTATCATTGATGTCAACCCAAGTAGTACTAGGGGCTACTCTGATCTTTCATGGGAATTTTGACTTGAAAAATTACTCTTTTCTAATTCGAGGATCTTCTAGATAGATTCTACTTGTTGATATTTTTCTTTTGATATATGGCACACCACATAATTCTTCATGGTTTGAGATATATTCGTGTTTGAAGTTAGTAACCCACTTAGTGGGCTAAAACCCTACAAGATTGTGGCATTGCACTCATAATTGGTTGTGGTCATTGAATAGTCAATAATTAATAATAATAAAAAATCTCCTAAAATCCCTCCAATGTTTACTTGTTGAGGACCTTCTCAACTCAAGACATTCATATAAATAGTGACCCTCATATGCTCCTCTAGTAGGGATTTTGTTGCTTCAAACATGCCATCGTGGAATTTTCGCTATAACTTTTCATCTGCAAATCTTCAGAAGATGAAATTAAAACCCATTTGATTTGAAATCCTGATGAACCTCGTGCCCAATTTCAGATCTTGGTTCGTTACATTTATGGAGATATGATCTGATGAAGTTAGGGTTTTTTCATACTCCTGAATTCCATGTCAAGCAGGTAACATTGGGAAAATCGTCATAACTTTATCTCTGAGCATTGGATTCAAATTTCATAAATAGTGGTAGAAAGAGGACATAATTTGGTTTATTGGGTATCGTTTTCAGGGTCGAAGGTATCAACAGTGACACATGGCACTTTGTACAAGTTCGATCTACTGAACCAGTCTATAATTAGGTCATCGTGGGAGATTGGGCATAAAGTTTTATTGAAGAATCCAATCTTGACCAGACCTATAGGGTTGGAAAGAGGACTCAGAGGGCTACCACATAACGAAATTTCAAACCTTGGACATCTGAAATTACATAGATACAACAAATTCAATATCGATCTCCTAGAAGGAAAGAAAAAGCATGAATTCCAGGCTCACTACATTAAGGACCACACATCAACAGTCAAGGGTAAGTCTCCTACAACAAGGTATGTGTGATTAGTGTTTACGTTGAATTTTAAGTATCATCTCTGACGTAGGTTTTTGTAGGACAACATATGTATATATAGGGTCTCGGTTATATCTCTATGTCTCTATATGTCACAATTAGTTTTGATACGACATTTCAGATGTCCTATTCTTGATACTACACATTTGATGCTACATATTCTTGATGCTAGACCAAGTCTGCTAAATCTATATGATGTTGTAAGTTCATGTTACTTGTCTTGTCATAGTTTATATAATGGTGTCTGTTGTTGTAATTAGAACTTGGTCCATCATAAGTCTAGGGTATGTCATTAGTTTTTATTGTATATACCTTTAGGTCAGTTTTGGATATAGTCTTGCATAGAGTCCAGGCCTATATCAAGAGTGGGAGTCTTTGTCTACTACTGTAACAAGTAAAAAAAAAAGTGACAAGCACACTTCAGTTATGCATTGTAATTTTATTTTATATTTATTCATTATTATGCACTTACATGTGTTTTGTAGGAGGAGGTAAGTTAAAGGGTATTTTGTTTTGTTTTGGGATTGGTTTTGCTAGTAAAATTTTTCATGCATGTAGACGAAGATTCAAGTAAAACATCAAGCAAGAATTCAAGAGAAGAAGTATCAAATCAAAGGAAACATTGCAATGAGACATCCTTGAAGACATGACAACCATCTAAATATCATGAAGTATTGTTAAGGCCAAGAGTCATCATTGTAAAGTTGTAAAAGAGTCATCTATAAAAGTGTCATCATTGTAAAATTCATTTGTAAAGGAGTCATTATTGTAAAGTTTTAAAAGAGTATTTGTAAAAGAGTCATCATTGTAAAGATTGTAAAATATCATTTGTTAAAGAGTCATTATGCCTAGAGTCGAAGAGGTAGTGTTGGGAGGTATAGGAGTCATTGTTGGGATGATTTCATGGTTGGGTTGTAGGACATCGAGTGATTGGGTATTTGGTCAAGTACACGAAAATCATTGTATATCTTATTGTATTGTGGATTGTTGTCCCTGGTTTGGGAATCCACAATCTTGTCTTATTTCAGTCATTATAGCAAGGAGGTGCTAGGAAAGTGTATGAAGTCGCCTACAGGTTGGGGCCTGTAGCCACTTTATGGTGGTAAGGTGGTGCTAGGGCGAGTTGTGTCTTGCTAGGGTGTTGGGGCATCCATTTAGTTGATTTCTGACGAAACCAAGGCATTGGGGTGTCCTTCCAGTGGGAGTTGGAGAAGAATGTTTTTCTAGAATTCTAGGAAGTTGTTGCTTTCATTTCAGTTGGGGCTGAAGATTGAAGAATTTATTAGAAAAGTGTTCAGTGGTTTTTGACTCAGAGGGGTTTTCCACCTAAAATTCTTAAGCCTATTGTGTTCTTTTATTTACTTTTATTACTGCATAAACATTAATAATAATTGAATATTAACTAATGCTCTTAAAAGATTTAAAAGTTCTAATTACTAAGGAATACTGATTCACACCCCCCTAGTATTTCCAACAAGCAGGTGGCTTGGCTGCTTTTGGAGGTGAATATTTCTGGCAGTCTTCTAGAGAACATAGATTTGGAGTGGCAGAAATTTCAGGTTCAACAACGGATGGAATTTTGGGGAATTATGTTTAGGTGTTTATTCTTCCATCATATTGGTCACTTGGTGGTTAAATTTCCTCACAAATTTCAAGATTGGCATGAAGGGACATTCGAGGAGTCTGGGCGCTGACATGGTTCACATTGTTTTTTCAGACATTTAGGTCACCAATGGACCAAGTAATAACTATGCCCATATCATTGATCTTTCATTAGAACCTCCCACTTCTTCCTCTTCTATTCCTTCCACTTTTGATATTTTAGGTCTTTGTTTTGAGAATTGTTGGTAGGCTTTTGATGATATTCTGACTCAACACTCTTACCTTGAACTTAACCCCTCACTTTTCCTATCGACACCCCAAGCCACCCTTTTTTCGGCTCCACATTTTATTACTAAGATCTATAAGTCCCCATGTCATCTTGTCACAAAATCACCATGCCGTCCCTAAGCTCCTGAAATATGGGGTGTTTCTTTACTCGAACTTTCTCCTATGGTAGGAGTTGAGACTGCGTCAGATACACATTTGGTGGATAAACATTGTAGTCCTACCTCTGTGGATCCACCAGGTGTATCTTCCCCTCATAATTATGTGGGTAGTGATATTAACTTCTTGTTGCGAGACCCCACCTTGGACCTGACTCCCCTTACGCCATTCATAAGACTAAAGACCCTCCTATGGATCCATCCATCAATCTTGGGTCGACTATGAATATTACAATTTGAAGGAGGGGTGGAAAAGATAGTTGACATTTTTCGTGGAAAATCAGCCTCAAAGTGCTTTCCCTTTGGTATGGATGTTGATCTTAGAGAGTTTCCTATCATCTCCTTTGATGTATCTCAGGCCCTTAAAGAAGATGAGCCCGTTGTGGGGTTGCCAACATGAAAATCCTCTCTGAATTTAAGGGGGCTAGGAGATGCCTCAAAAAACCTATCCCCGTGTCATCTCATTACTTCTGTCAAACCCTTTATTGTTCTCATCTAGGAATCTATGTCCTCAGTGGATAGAGCAAGCCAAGTCTTATTTTTTGTCTATCTATATAACTAGAATCTTGTGACAGTCGACTCATGTGGTTTATTTTGGGGTTTGGTGGCTTTATGAGGCCCTCATTGAGTAAATTAAAAGCTTTTAAATTTTTTGCAGGCATCTTGTTAACTGGTTTTGTCAGGGAATTTCTATTTTGACTCCATTTTGTCAATATTTATGCTCCATATCAGGATTGTCGAGATTTTTGGTGTTATATGAGTGAGTGCGGGATTCTCAAAATTAGGTCGATAATATTAGCAGGAGACTTTAGTGTGACCTTATGGGGAGGTGAATGTTGTGGACATAGTTGTCATTCTGATCCTTTGGGAAATTTCTTCTGGGACTCATTTGCATAAAACCATCTCGTGGATGCTCACCCTTCTCCTTTGGTCCCTAGTTGGAGCAATGACCGATTGGGTTCTGCATATATTGGTAAGATACAAGACATATTTCTCATACATGAGAATGTTATGGATATGTTGGGGTTTGTATGTTCATGGGTATCACAGTAAAAAAATTCAGGTCATATGCTAATCATCCTTTAGTGGAGAGGGGAAATGGCGTGGAAAGATATTCCTTTCAAATTCAACAGACTTGGCTCCTTGAGGAGGAATTAAATAAATTGGTTTGTGACTATTGGGAAGTTATGGGCTATTTCATCTATGAGCCTTATTTCCTTGAAGTTAAAGTGCTTAAAAATGATGTACATGCTTGGGAAAGACGAAGGAAACAAAAAATGAGGGTGGATTTGGACAAGATTTATAAAGATATGGAAAGTTTGGGGGGGGCTTATGGACCCTTATGTTCTATCCCCTTCATATATGACTCATCTACATGATTTGGAATGTGAAAAAAGAAACATACTAAAAACTTAGGAGGCCTCTCGGGGTCTAAAGAGTAGGGCCATATGGATCAAAGAGGGTGATCAAAACACTTGTTTATTTCAACACTATGCTACTCAAAATAAGAACCATAACTCCATTTGGGAAATGGAATTAGTGTATGGAGGTAAGGTATTTAGCATGTAAAAAATTCAAAAGAGGTTGCTCTATTTGAGAATTTGCTTTTGGCTAGAACAAATGTGGATATTCTTGACCAACTCTAGGGTGTGGAGGCTTACCCCTCTATGCTCACGCCATAATTAAATAATGAATTGGGTAGGTCAATGTATATTGATGATATTCACAGAACTCTTTTACCTTTTACGAAGGAAAAGGATCATGATCTGGATGGGTGGATGATGGAGCTCTTTATCCATTTCTTTGATGTCATGGGGTGGGGGGGTGGGAGATCTTGAATATGGTTGAGGAGTCACGACTTTCAGGTCACATTTCTGGGTCGAGAAACTCTACATTCGTCACCCTCATCCCAAAGTTGTCCCATCCATCATCTTTTTCTAATTTATGACTGATTTCTCTCCGCACATTCTATATAAAATGATCTCAAATATTATTGCCTCCAGAATCAAGAACACTCTTTTGGTATATATCTCTCAAGAACAGTTTGGGTTCCTATCTAAGTGACAGATTTAGGATGTTGTCGCAATTTCATAGGAAAATATTCATTTTATTCACATGAAGAAGTGGGAGGCATTAGTCATGAAGCTAGATCTCCACAAGGAATACGACAATGTAGATTGATCATTTATGAGGTTAATTCTAACAAGGATTTGACTATCAATGGATACTATAGCCTGGATCATGGCATGTTTTACATCGATTAATTTTGTCGTTTTAATAAATGGTAACCCATTAAAATTTTTTTGGGCTAGTAGAGGTCTTCGACATGGCTGTTCTCTATCACCTTATTTATTCATCTTGGTCATGGACGAGCTGAGTAAGAAGATTGGGGAGGATCCTAGGATGTGTTATTTCAACGAAATTCATGTATCATGTAATGTCTCTATATGCCACATATTATTTTTTGACGATGTTCTCACTTTTGGATAGGTTTCTATGGCTCAATGGAATGTTTTGCATTCCGTTATCACTAAATATGTTGTAGCTTCTGACCTCCATCCAAACGACCATGAATCTCTTTTGATTCATTTTTTGGGTGATGAGTAGGTGATTTCCAACATTGCCTCCCTTTTCGGCATGGATGCATCAGATATTACAAATGGAATTTCATATTTGGATTTCAGGCTGAAACCAAATAACTACAAGGTTGTTGATTGATATTGGATGCTTGAAAAGTTCCAAAAACGTTTAAATTTACGGTCACATCATTTATTATCCTTAGGTGGCATATAAATGTCCTTCAACAGATCTCGGTGTATTAGATGCATTTCTATTATCTCCCCATGAGGATCATTCAACACATCAAATCCATCTTGGCACATTTTTTCTAGTCGAGGGCTAAGGGGGAAAATAAATTTCGCCTGGTTCAACTTGATTCCATCTTAATAAAAAAACGCTTTGGAGGATGGGGCATATTGGATATAAAGTTACTTGGATGGGCATTGTTAACAAAAATTATTTGGAGGGCACTTTTTGAGAAGGGGATTTGGCAGGAGATTATATTTGACAAGTATCTTAGGAATAAGTTCCTTGAGGAATGGTATAGGTGCAATGGTGATACACCTAACATCGGTTCACAGATTAAGTTCATAGGTGGATGATAGATATACTTCAATGGTATTTTGGCAAAGGAGATAGGATTATAATTGGATTTGATCATATTCAAGGAAGGGATAGTTCACTTCAACTTCCTAGTCATGTTTTGGATGCCGTACACTTGAGAGGTACTTTTTTTTCTAGATGAGGCTTACCGAAACAATCTCAGCTCCTCCTCTTACCCGATTTGGATGTATGCTTCTGATTTAGGTTTGTTAGGTGTAAATACCAAAGTCTATAACCAATACATAACTGATATTAAAATGGCAGGTCTAGTTCGAACGAATCATGGGGATCTCACGACTTTCAAGTCAATTTTATGGGTCAATAAACTCTACATTCATCGCCCTCATCCCAGAGTTGTCCCATCCATCATCTTTTTCTAATTTCTGGCTGATGTTTCTCTGCACATTCTATATAAAATGATCTCAAATATTATTGCCTCCAAAATCAGGAACACTCTTTTGGTATATATCTCTCAAGAACAGTTCAGGTTCCTATCTAAGTGACAGATTTAGGATGTTGTCGCAATTTCATAGGAAACTATTCATTCTATTCACACGAAGAAGCGGGAGGCATTAGTCATGAAGCTAGATCTCCACAAGGAATACGACAATGTAGATTGATCATTTCTAAGGTTAATTCTAATAAGGACTAGACTATCAGGGGATAATCTAGCCTGGATCATGGCCTATTTTACATCGGTTAATTTTTTCATTTTAATAAATGATACCCCATTAAACTTTTTTCGGGCTAGAAGAGGTCTTCGGCAGGGCTGTTCTCTATCACCTTATTTATTCATCCTAGTCATGGATGAGCTGAGCAAGAAGATTGGGGAGGATCCTAGGATGGGTTATTTCAATTAAATTCATGTATCACGTAATGTCTCTATATCTCACTTATTTTTTGTTGACGATGTTCTCACTTTTGGACAGGTTTCTATGGCTCAATGGAATGTTTTGCATTCTATTATCACTAAATATGTTGTAGCTTTCGACTTCCATCCAAACGGCCATGAATATCTTTTGCTTCATTTTTTGGGTGATGAGTAGGTGATTTCCAACATTGCCTCCCTTTTCGGCATGGATGTATCAAATATTACAAATGGAATTTCATATTTGGATTTCAAGCTGAAACCAAATAACTACAAGGTTGTGGATTGATATTGGATGCTTGAAAAGTTCCAAAAACGTTTAACTTTATAGTCACATCATTGATTATCCTTAGGTGGCATATACACTCTTATCCAATATGTCCTTCAACAGATCTCGATTTATTGGATGCATCTCTATTAGCTCCCCATGAGGACCATTCAACACATCAAATCCATCTCGGCACATTTTCTCTGGTCGGGGGCTAAGAGGAAACATAAATTTCACCTGGTTCAACTTGATTCCATCTTAATAAACAAACACTTTGGAGGATGGGGCATACTAGATCTAAAGGTGCTTGGATGGGCATTGATAACAAAAATTCTTTGGAGGGCACTTTTTGGGAAGGAGATTTGGCAAGATATTATATTTAACAAGTATCTTGGGCATAAGTTCCTTGAGGAATGGTATAGGTGCAACGTTGATACAACTAACATGGGTTCACAGATTTGGAACAGTCTGTTAAAAGTTCGTAGGTGGATGATAGATATACTTCAATGGTATTTTGGTAAAAGAGATAGGATTCTAATTGGATTTGACCATATTCAAGGAAGGGATAGTTCACTTCCACTCCTTGAGAGGTACTTATTTTCTAGACGAGGCTTACCGAAACAATCTCAACTCCTCCTCTTACCTGACTCGGATGTATGCTTCTGATTTAGGCTTGTCAGGTGTAAATGTTGAAGTCTGGAACCAATACATAATTGATCCTAAAATGGCAGGTCTAGTTCGAAAGAATCATGGGGATGTTTTAATTTGGAATGGTTCTCTGCACAAAGGGAATGTGGTGGTATCAAATATTTATAATTAAATCTCAAGTGTGTCTCATCAATTGACCTATATATGTTGGTTCACAAAGTCTTGGAATTGGAATGTTCCATTGAAAATTATTTTGTTTTTTTGGTCGACTTGGAAAAATTGTATCCTTACCTAGGACAATATATGTAAAGAGGGTATCTGGGTCCAAATTGGTGCTCGTTCTGTAGGGAGGCATTGAATAATGTCCTACATATTTTCTTATGATGCCTTTTGTAATCGCTGTGTGGATGCAGATCTTGGATTGGTTTCAGATTCCACCGTCCTGGTCATTCCCCTCTATTGAGGAACATATTTAGTGGGGTATTAAGAGATAGGGAAAGATTAAGTTTATTCCTGTTCATATTTTGGGAAATATGGTGGGCGAGGAACACTGTTATTTTTTATGGGAGGTGCGTGGATATCTCGAGGGTTTTTGAAAATGTTCTAGTTTTACTAGAGTATGTTTTTAAGGATAAAAAGATAGAGAAGGAGCTAAGTGTTATGAGGAATTTTTTTATAGATTGAGTTCCCATCTGGTTTTTTGACGGTGTGTCTCAAGTAGAAAATTATGGATGTGGGGCAGTGCTGTGTTTCAACCCACAAACTCAACTTCAATTTTTCTGGTTTGCTTGGGAGGGAAGACACTCAAGAGCTGAGACACTGGCATTGTGAGGTTTGTTATACATGGCAAGGATGAAAAAGCTGGATCTGTTTTTTCCTATGCACCGGAAGCACAAATTTCTCGCCTCCTTCCTTGTCAACTAGCTTGTGGGTATAAATAGGTTGATTAATATTTTTTATGGTATCTCCTTCTCACACATTTACAGGGAAATCAACTGTGTTGTTGATATTTTATCCAGGGATGGATTGGGGGCATCCCCTAGTGTTTTTCACTTCATGCTTAGAACAAATGCTGAGATTATGGAAGAAGGCGAGATCCCTCTGGTTTGACTCACACCTCGTTGTAGTTCAATCTGATGGCTTACATTTTTTGTTGTTGTTTATTTATGAGTTTTTGGCTTTGGAAAATACCTTGCTATGTATATGTTAGCCCTGTTATGTTTTTGGTTGGTCGTGGCTGGATAATGTAGGTCAGACTCTTTTGATTGCCTAGTTCAAAATCCATCAGTTTTACATGTAATTTCTTATGGAGACCATGGTGGATACAGGGATGATTTATGTATTGGTGTTGTTCTTAATATAATTCCAGTGTTTTTTTCCTTTGAAAAAAGAACATAGCTATTTGATGGTGGAGCTTTTCCTTTGGGTTTTTTTTCGAGTAATCTATGTCTTGCGTGTAATTCTGGTGTGATTGTGGTTTTTTGTTTGCTTGTTTTACTTATGGTGTTAAATAATTACAACATGCACTAATTTATTTACTCGACTCCCACAACACAAATCGATTTGTTTGTTGGTTATGTCAACAATTTGCTTGAATCATCAATTTTTCTCATCCAACTCAATCCCTCCATTGATTGAATCATTCACAATTATAATATATATGCCTATACAACAATCTCAAGCTTGTGAATTTGTTGGAATGTTGAGAACAACATTGCTACTAGCAATTCACTTCGACTACTAGTTCTCTAAAAGCATTAATGCAATTGTGTATCCAATTAATTAACCACAACATTAATCTCTATTTGCTTGAATCATTGGATGGAATGAAGATCTCAATTGTATAACTACTTGATCATTGGCACAGGGAATATGCTTGTGCATTGTGTTGGTAACTAGCTATGATGAGACTTGAATTTTTTTCCCGATACAAAGTGTAGGGACTAACCTACAACCATCCCTTTGTTTTGTTTTAACTCAAAAACATCAATACACATCGCAATTATACATTTTCCTCAAGGTCATGTGTTTGGTTTCTTACCTACAACCTTTTATCTAAGGGAACACAACTATATATAGGTTTACTATCTCATGGCTATGGTGAAAGGCATAAGAAGAAATATGTGATGCATCTAGTATATATCTTGAATGGGAAAGGGATTAATTTATAGTGCTGTATATGCACTAGTATAATTGTTGGCATAATAGAATTGTACATATTGATTTAGGATAACAAAATTCAAGTCTTGGATTTGGCATTTAGATTAACGGAGTGGAGTAATGGGTTGTCATAATAGAAAGGTAGTGGACTTGGACTTGATCTTGCCACGAAAAGCCTGTAAACCAAGCCTTCAAACCAAATAAGAAATATATCCATTTATTTTGGTTGTTGATTTATATTAGGGAGCTTGAAGCCCATGCAATTGTGAATTGTTGAGCCATTGCACTTTAATTCCACAATGAGGGATTTGTGTTGTGAGATGGGAAAGACATAAGGTTACTATGTACAAATTCTATGGTATTTGAGTTGAAGTTTGAAAATGTTTGGTGAACAATCTGAATGGTATGGTAAACACTCTTCAGGGATAAGAGTGGATGAGTAGTACTGCAAAGTCTAATGGAGTAGAAAGCCAAGAATGACCAAGCTTCTTATGAAGCACATGGAAAATAAGAACTTGAAGATAGGTTTGTTTGATTGGAGTAAAGCATTGAGGTATTAATAGAGATGGTAACATGATTTCTAGTGATTAAGGGTAGTGAAGTATACTTAGTGGAGAGCACAAAGAGGGAGATGCTAATCAAGGATATTCAAAAGGTGAGAACCTTGGAGTCTTAGGTAATAATAACTCTCTTACTTCTCTTTCAGTAGTATGTTTGTTTAAGGTATAAGAAAAAATTGAAGCACTGACTTATGGTGGTCATGTTGATGTTGAAAATTGAATCATTGGTTGAAACAATTAGAAGTTTATTTTGGTTTTTATCAATATTCAAAGAAACAAAACAATTTTGTCTTTTTGCTTGTTTAAAAAGGATTGGATAAGTACTATTTTGGTAGGATAGATATGTAAATGCACTTGGGATAACAAAAAACCCATAGTTTCAAAATGGGAGGATTTCAAAGTTTTATTCAAATAAGATTGTGTCCCATTGGCTATGAAGAGGAACAACTAATGAAACGAGACAAGGAATTTAAGAATATGTATCTGAATTTTAGAGGTAAGCCATTAAGTTGGATATATATTTGGAAGAACTTGTACCTTTGGCGACATTGCAACTAGTTATAACTCCTTAGCATGAAAAACATAATTGAGGCAAGCAAGAAATCTCTCTACATTGTGTTGGACTTAAAAAAAGTGCAATCACACAAGGGCCAAGAAGAGAACTATCAAGACCAAGGGAAAAATCACTGTAGTGACAACCCAAGAAGGAAAATACTCCAATAGGAACTGTGATGTAGATAGGTAGATAGATGAGAAGTGATGAAAACTTATCCATAATTGTGTAAAAAATTGTACAAATCCAATAAGGGAGCATATGTAGCAACCGAGACAAAAGAAATAAAGGTATAAAGCACCCATGATGTGGATGGAAGGTAAATGTTTTGTTAGATAACAATTCCTAATATAATTTTATTTTTGAATCCTTAATGGGTAAGTTTGGTTTAGAAACTTATAATTTAATATCACTATTCGTTGGGTTGGGTACAAGGAAAATATATGAAGAGAATCATTGTGAGATGCAAGGTTAGGTTTTCCATTGACATTGACTATGTTGAAGTAGAATGAAAATTTGTGTCATTAGATGTGTGTATATGTGTGTGATATTTGAAAATACATACCCATGGGGTAGGGATGCGACTCTATATGGAAAAGAGAAAAAAAATCGCTTGGTTAAAAGTGGTAATACCTACCTCTTCAAAGAATCATAAGCAATAGGATTGATATCTATGTCAGTAATGAAGCAAGGGAAAACATGCATCTTGATTGTGATGGAGAATCAGGCGCTTCAATTTGATGTAGTAGTGGACTTGGGGAGATAAATAGAAGCCTTATTCTTCCATCTTCTTCACATATAATATTTTGGATATTAAAAGCCTCCCAATGGAGAAGTGTAATTCAAAATGGACCCACAACATACATTGGTTGGTGTTATAGACATATTTGGGCACTGCAACCCCAATCACATATGTCCATAAACCAAGGGATTTTGAGTCCCTAAAAGTGTTGTTTCATGCCCTAAAGGAACAAGGTCAACTGATTACATCATCTCCCAAAATTTCTCCACAGAAAACTGCTCAGAACTGGTCAAAACTGGACCATACAGACTGCTCAGTGTAGAGGGTGCGATGCATCTCACCTGCTCAGTGTAAAGAGTGCGATGCATACTGGAAAGCCCTTCTGTAGGGTGCGATGGGCGAGAGTAGACAAATGACAAAGACATTTTGCAAGGTGGATGATCATGGAATCTTCCAGAAACTTCTCCTGTGACACTTGCCTCTCTGAATTCACCCAGGGATGAGTAAAGAGATCATCAATCTCCAAGTGGAATCAAACTTTGGAAATAAACTGAGAGGGGGGGGGGGGTGAATCAGTATTAGCAAATCAAATACTTTTTCATTTTCACACTCAGATTCATATACACGACTTCAGTTAAGGGTATACACATATATACGCGAATGTATTAAATGCAACAAGCGTATATGAAGCAATCTTATGATTCAGTTAGCTTATCTTCAGTAAATGCATCAGAACATTATTAACCACATTAACAATAAACAGGTGTAGTAAAACAGTACAGATCATCACACATAAGAAGCACACATGAACACCATGATATAAGGTGGAAACCCAATGTGGGTGAAAACCACCTGCTGCAATTCGTCTCTTTCTTCCTTTAATAAGAAACTTCTTTTACAATGTACTGGTGCAGTCCTTTACCAGCACGCAGGCTACAACCTGCAGAGGGCTACAACCATCTCTTGTTTTCCAGTTACTTCTGGAAGGGATCTACAACCCCCTTAGCTCTTGTACTAGCGGATATACTAGTACATAGGTGCTGACTTACAGAAGGCTGCAACCTTCTTTTCTTTAGGGACCACGTTTCATCAATTTTCAGACTGGACCCATAAGTACAAAACAATCATTGCTGCAATACAATCATCCACTTATACTTGCATCATAAATCTATAAATCACCCAATACTGAATCACTGAAACCCTGTCATCAAAAACACAGAACGCAAACCAGAGCCCAGAACTCTGCAACAACCAGTAGAATCAACAGCAACCTGAAATACCAAATCTCATAATGCATACGCTACATTACTATACCAGAACCGCGTGTATACGCGCTTTCACCTCATATAACCCGCGTACAGATCTAAAGATAATTGCTTGTGCCTTTGCTGTTATATCAACCCAATCCAAGTAGCACAAACCGATAACCAGCAATACTAGATCTTCGCACTTCGTCAGATGTTCATTCCTTGCTACTCGCAATACCATGGTCCAAAACCATGTAGAAACAATACCATGAACCCAATACTTGGGGTCGTCACTTTGGACCAAATATCATGGACCAAAACCATGATTTCCAACATGTACGCACCTTTACGCTTATTAACCCGCGTGTATACGCATACGCTCCTTCTGCTTTGCTAACCCGCGTATATACGCTCTTTCTTCACGGTCAACCTGCGTATATCTCTCTATTTACCTACTGCACTATGATCTATCCTCTGAGTAAGTTGCCATCACCTTTATCATTCCTCTGAGTGAGTTGTCATCAAGGACAACACCTAAATCATAATGCCAACATCATCTACTACATCATCTAAGCTAGTGGGATTAAACATGAGAATAGTATGCTTTAAATAGCTATGAAGACCACCTATATATTTCAATAAAGTCTCAGGTGATTCCAGTGATATACCTAGAGTTAAAGCTCTCTTTTTGAATTCTTGAGTATAACTTTATACACTTTGACCCTTCAATTTCCAAAGAGTTTGCCAACTCATCATTGCCTACTGCATGTAAGCTAAAGGATATAATTGCTTTTCGATAGTAGAAACAAATTCATTCCAGGTAGAAACAATTTTACCATGTTTTTGCAGATTAGATTGTCTCTTGCCTTCCCACCATACTAGTGCAGTTCCTCCAAGTCAAAGGCTAGCCAGCTGAATCTTCTTCCTTTCTGAATCAACATTTTGTACCCTGCAATATACATCAATTTGTCTTATCCAATTAGCTAGCTTTTCTGCATTGAGTTCTCCATCATAAATTGGCTAATCAAACTTCACATCTAATTTGATTAAGAAAGTTTTCCTCTTCTTCTTAGAAGAGCTAGAAGATGATGATGACGAGGATGATGATGGAGGAGATGGTGGGGGAGTTATTCCTCCCTTTCCTTTTCCTTCTGGAGGGACAATTAGAAAAGGTTCCTCTGCTCCTTTGTCTAGTTTGGGCGTTGCAGTGCTTTCACCTCAACCCTTCTTAAGCTCCAGATACATCACTTCCAGCATGGCTTGGAGTGTCTTAAGACTTTCTATGAATTGAGATTTTGATCCCAATGGAGCTTCTTCTATCATTCTCCTCTAAGAATAGACTCTTACAATCTCTGGATTATCCTCAACAAGTTCTCCTTCTCCTAGTCTAAGATTTAATCTAGTTAGCATTCAAAATCCAGCAAAAGCTAGCCTAACCTTAAAAAAACCAAATTCTCTGATACCACTTGATCTGAAATGGATACTAAATCAAGAAGAAAAGGTATTATAGACTCATGTGTAGGAATGCCTATATTATTTAGTGCAATGGATCCAAAAGATTGCGAATAATATAGACAATGAATAGTTATAAAACATAATAAACACACATCGACACAGTCAAAATAATGAAGGAGTTCACCAGAACCCCTGGCTATGTCTCCTGGTCCAATATTTTAGTGTTGACCTCTATATTATGTCCTTAAGAGAAGAATATTACAAGTGTCAGCTCAAAAAGAGTCTCAAAACAACAGTGGCAAGAATAGTAGGGATTTACTCGAAATCCTCAAGTCTACAAGAGTCCGCAACCACTTCCTCTTGCTCTCCGTCTTCTGCTTTCTCTTTCTCTCTCTCGGTCCCCCCTCTGTTATGCCATCGGATGGATTTTAAGCCTATCGGCGATGTCTGTTCGCCTCCATTTTTGGGCTCTCTAGCTCTTGGCCATTGTCCCTTCATCTCCCCGCTTAGCGTTAAATAATCATAATAATTACGCTCAAGGTATTGAGGCCAACTGTTTACAGATGGAAAGGGCCACCGGCATGGTTGAAATCTGAAGGAATGCACTTCTCTATTTATACAGAGAAATACACAGGAAATACATTAAAATAGTGGAAAATTTGACTGAGGCACCAAAGCCGGACTTCAAATGATATAAAATCTGCTCTATAATCCTCTCAGTTCCTCAAGTCGCATTGGCTACGGGTCATAAAAACTTTGTATTCCACATTGTTGATACGCCTTCAATTTGATGGTTTGCATCCAACCCGAAACATCAAACAGTCCACTCAATCTCCACCATTTATCCACGATTTCCAATCCAACGGCTGACAGCCATTTTGGGTGGCCTACTTACACATAGATTACCCGCTTGATAAAGCGGTTTTCTCTCTCTTGTGGCATGCTACGTGTCAGCCAATGTATGGAATTGGGCAAAGCCTCTCCAATAATTTTTACCACTTGAATCCCACCCGAAATATTGTTTACCATGGAGCTCAAATTATATAAAGCCGCATCTATAAACCCTTTCAGGTCCACACATATCAGATAGTCTTCGGCCTATGGTAAGTCCTCCCTTTGGCAAATTTCCGATGTGATATGTAATATCCACCATTGATCTGCGTGCTTGATCAAAGGTCCACATTGTCACCAATCGTAGTCACATTTCCCTTAGCGTCACCTCCAATATACTCTGTTGGCATCTCTATTGATGCGATATCGCTGATTTGATCTAGCTAATCCGACGGCTCCTATGCTACATGTTGGGTTGTGTTATATTCTTTCCACATTATTAACAGGGGTTTTGAGGAGTACTCATAACCCCACTTTATGGGGTCTGGGGCAGCGCCCCGAAAAATTTTGGTTTTGGACCCTATGTTAGGTTGGGCGGACCCACCTATGGTTTTGTGCATTATTTTCGCACATGTTTTTTGGACGCGATGGTTTTCAGTCCATGGTATTGGACGTGATGGCTTTCGGTCCATGGTATTGGATGCTTCAGAATGTATAAATATGTATTATAACATTGAAAGGAATATAATGAAAAATCAAGCTGGTAGTCACAGTTTTGGGATCCAGTGGGAAATCTCTGTGTATATGTGTTTTATGTGTTATGCTCTCCCATTTTTATTTTTTCTGTGATTTAGAATTCATATGTAGGTAATTTCTGTACGGGGTTAAAACCTACATTTGGTATCAGACCTGTTTTGGCTTCAAGAGGATGCCTTTGTTGCTGAGGGGTTTTGCTCGGGCATGTGGTAGACACTATTCAGTGGGAGATCTGTGAGATCGATTCTGGTGGTGAAAGAAGATGGCGAGCAACGGAAAGATAGAGATTGAGAAATTCAATGGTTAGAGTTTTGAGTTTTGGAAACTCAAGATGGAGGATCTGTTGGTGGATAAAGATCAGTGGATCGTGGTAGATCTGGGTACTAAACCAACGGGAGTGACCGATGAAGAATGGAAGAAGCTAAATCGGAAGGTAAAGAGAACAATACGATTGTTTGTCTCAGATTCAGTATTACTGAATGTATCATGGGAAGCTACAGCGAAGGCTCTATGGGACAAGTTAGGGACTTTGTACCAATCTAAGTCTCTAGTGAATAAACTATTCCTAGGGAAAAAGTTGTATAACCTGAGGATGAAAGATGGAGACTTGGTGACAGAGCATCTGAATGCGTTTAACATTGTGGTAAGTTATTTATCATCTGTTGATATTAAAATTTTAGATGAAGATAAGTGCATCAATCTGTTGTGTTCTCTACCAGATTCGTGGGATAGTCTGGTTATTGCAATAGGTGGCAATGCAACTGCTTTGCAGTTTGATGAAATAGTCTCATCCTTGTTGACGGAGGAGATGAGACGGAAAAATATGGACAACCAGAATGGTGATGCCTTGTCTGTACAAGGACGGTCCCATAACAGAAACAGAAATAAGTCATCGAGTGGGAGATCTAAATCTAGAGGGAGATCTAAATCTCCAGGAATACCTATAAAGGTGGTGTGCCGGAAATGAGGAAAGGAAGGGCACTTTAGAAGGGAGTGTAAATATAAAGCTCCTGATAAAGGAAAGGGATCTGATGATGCTCCTTCTGTAGAGGTGAAAACCACCTCAAATGAAGGTGGGGATGTGTACTTGGCTTCTTCAAGTACACATGTAGATCAAGAGGGCATGGTTAATTGACTCAGGTGCATCCTTTCACTTCACTCCCCATAGAGAGTGGTTCTGCGAGTATGAGAAATACGATGGTGGTGATGTCTTCTTAGGAGATGATAGGAAGGCTAGAATCGTTGGTCGTGGAAAGGTAAAGTTGAAGTTGCAACGTGGAAGTGTTAGAACCCTTCCGAGAGTTCTGCATATTCCTACTCTGGCCAGAAATCTGATTTCTGTAAGCAAGTTGGATGATGCAGGTGTAAAGACAGTGTTCGAGAAGGATACCTGCAATATGGTTCGAACAGCACTAGTATTAATGCGGGGAGTTTAGATTGGAACTATTTACAAGCGGCAAGGTAACACTATTGTTGGTGGGTGCAATAGTTCTATGGTTCCTGAAAATGGAGCAGAAAATCTAGTGGTATTTGGAGAGAAGACCATGCTGTGGCATCAAAGGCATGGATATATTGGAGAGAAGGGCCTTCGAATACTTCATGGTAATGTTATGGTAGAAGGTATGAGTAATAGCTCTATATATTTTAATTTCTATGAAAATTGTGTATATGGGAAGCAGAATCGGGTGAGTTTCCCCTCTGGTGGTAAGAGGATGAAACAGATAGTAGAGCTTGTGCACAGTGATGTGTTTGGACCTATGAAGGTTCCTTCACTGGGTAAGTCTATGTACTATGTATCATTTATAGATGACTTCTCAAGGAATACATGGATATATTTCCTTAAGAAGAAATCT
>APFE031457333.1:21851-51271 GCA_000404065.3 Pinus taeda | reverse complement strand
AGATAGAGTTTGAACTAAAGGAGGAAGAATCAGACTCTGTAGCAGAGGATGAATCAAAAGATGAAGAGCCACAAACTTCGGCTGTGAGAAGATCAGCCCGAGAAAGAAGGTAGCCAGAAAGGTATAGTCCATCTGCTTTCTGTTCAACCTTTGCTTTGTCTGTTACTGATGATGATCCCAGAACTGTGAAGGAAGCAGTGGATTCAGAGGATGGAAAACTCTGGAAAGAGGCCATGGTTGATGAAATGGCATCTTTGCACAAAAAATGAGGCTTGGGATCTGGTGGAGTTCCCGGCTGGAAGGAAACCCATTGGCAGCAAATGGGTGTTCAAGAAGAAGACAAATGCAGAAGGGAAGGTGGAGAAATACAAAGCTCGGTTGGTAGCAAAAGGTTATTCCCAGGTGCCGGGAATTGGTTTTGGTGATATTTTTTCTCCTGTTGCCAAGGTAACTTCTATTAGATTACTTTTATCTGTTGCTGCTGCTTTTGATTTTGAGGTAGAATAGATGGATGTGAAGACAGCATTTGTTCACGGGGATTTGGAAGAGGAAATCTACATGAAGCAACCTGAAGGCTTTGCGGTGAAGGGTAAGAAAGAACTAGTATGCAAGTTAAAGAAGTCTCTGTATGGGTTAAAACAGTCACCAAGGATGTGGTATCAGAAATTTGATACACTTATACGGGGACTTGGCTTCACTAGAAGCAAAGCAGATCACTGTGTGTATTTTAAATTAATGGGCGACTGTGTTATTTATCTGGTCTTTTATGTGGATGATATGTTGCTAGTTGGAAATGACAAAGAAATTATCCAGGATTTGAAGACCCATTTGTCCTCCAAATTCGACATGAAAGATCTTCATGTTGCAAACTATATTTTGGGCATGGAAATTAAAAGATATCAAACAAAGAGGAAGCTCTGGTTAAACTAGAGGAAGTATGTCAAGACAATATTGCAGAGGTTTAATATGCAGGATAGTAAATCGATGAAGGTTCCAATTCCTGTAGGTGTAAAGTTATTTGCTGAACAGTGTACCAAGGCACAAGAAGAGGAAGAGGACATGTCTCGTGTTCCATATGCAAGTGCAGTCGGTAGCCTGATGTATGTGATGGTCTGTACTAGACCAGACATTGCACATGGAGTGGGAGTATTGAGGAGGCTTATGTCAAAACCAGGGAAGGAGCACTGGACAACAGTGAATCTGGTTTTCAGGTATTTGTGTGGCACTAGTGATTATGGTTTGTGCTACTAAGGAAGACCAGGATTGGACAGAGTGTTGGATATTCGTGGCTTTGTTGATGTAGATTGGGCTGGAGATCTGGATCAGAGAAGATACAAGTGGGTATGTGTTTAGCCTATTTGGAGGTGTAGTCAGTTGGATGAGTAAGAAACAATCTGTAGTGGCACTACCAACTACACAGGCAGAATACATGGTAGCCACTCATGCAAGAAAGGAAGCAATTTGGTTGCGGAGATTATGTTCAAGTATGGGGTTAGTATAGGGAGCTATAAGGATAGACTGTGATAGCCAAAGTGCAATTTTCTTGGAAAAGAACCCTACTTATCATTCAAAGACAAAGCACATTGATGTTTAGTATCACTTTGTAAGGGATATGATAGAAGACAAAAAGGTGTTGCTGGTAAAGGTGGACACTTTGAAGCATACTGCAGACGCATTGACAAAATTTGTGAGCTCTGAGAAGTTCTCTTGGTGTAGAGAAACAATGGATGTTTCAGGGCTGGAAAAATGACTAAGCTATCTTGTGGCCCCCTGTGTAAAGAAAACAACAAGTGGGAGATTGTTGGGTTGTGTTATATTCTTTTCACATAGTTAATAGGGGTTTTGAGGGGTACCTGTAACCCCACTTTATGGGGTCCGGGGCAGCGCCTCGGAAAATTTTGGTTTTGGACCCTATGTTAGGTTGGGTGGACCCACCTATGGTTTTGTGCATGATTTTCGCACATGTTTTTTTGGACGCGATGGTTTTCGGTCTGGTATTACGGATGGTTTCGGTCCATGGATTGATGCTTCGGCATGTATAAATATGTATTATAACATTGAAAGGAATATAATGAAAAATCAAGCTGGTAGTCTCAGTTTTGGGATCCAGTGAGAAATCTCTGTCTATACGTGTTTTATGTGTTATGCTCTTGCATTTTTATTTTTCCTGTGATTTAGAATTTGTATGCAAGTAATTTATGTACAGGGTTAAAACCTACACTATAATACCTCACTCTCCACTTCACTCTATTTTCCACCATTCCTTAGTGCTTTTCTCCTATGATAGTGTTTTCCGATAGTTAATATATATATACGCAGGCTTAGACTTAGAGGTTTGATACAAGATGCATTTTGAATCATGGGAAATTTTTACAGAAGAAATGATAGCACATTATGAGGATACAAAAAGAAACACCTTGCTTAACCAACTAAGAAATCTCAAAAAAAAAGGATTCAATGATGTAGAACATTGAGGACTTCCTAAAATTGCATATAAGGGTAAAAGATATTCTAGGGGAGCATAGGATTGATGTGTTCATAGGGACTGTGAAGGATAACATCCAACATGAGGTTCGCCTTTGGGAACTTGATTCATTAGAGAAGGCATTCAGGTTGGAAAGAAATATGGAAAGAAAAATTATGGAAACAAGGATTCCTACCACTCACAACTATAAAGATGGAATTGTGGTTTCCCCTAACCCTCCACAACCAATAAGGTTGACAACACAAAAATTGGAAGAAAAAAGAGAAAAAGGGCTTTGTTACAATTGTCATAGAAAATACACTAAAGGTCAGAAGTGTGTTGAGAAGAAATTATTTTACATAGATTGTAAAGAGGAGAAAGAAAAGGATTAAGAAATGTCAAAAGAAGAGGATATACGCTAGTAACAAACACTAGAAAAAGAAGAAATGAATATGACCATATCTTGTAATGCATTGGCCAAAATTACTACTCCTCAAACTATCAAGATAGAAGGACATATCAAGAATAAAAATGTAATAGCGTTGATTGATTCGGCCAGTATCCATATTTTTATTCATTGTAAGATAGCCAAAGAATAAAATTTCTTCCTATATCCAACAGCAAAGTGTCAAGTCATGATTGCAAGTGGAGGAACCATAAATTTCTATGGAAAGAATCAAGTTATCCATGGGATAATATGTATTGAATAGCTCAATCCTTTCCATTCCAATGGGTGGTGTTGATGTTGTATTAGGAATCTAGTGGCTACAATCTATGGGTACAATATCTTTTAATTTTCAAGAACATTTCTTGAAATTTTTTTCAAAAGGAAAGGAATTTGGATTAAGGGGTATCACAGGGAAACCATGAAAGATTATCAACTTTAACGAAATGATAATCTTCTAAACAAAGAACAATGATGCATAATTGCATAATTATGTTATCTAGAGGTTCCCACATTCAAATCATCTATTTCTCGAGGTCTCCAAAAAGTCGTAGAAAATCATGCCAAGGAATTTGAAACTCCCAAAGTCCTCCCACCTATTTGTGATCATGATCATGCTATTCATTCGAATGCAAATATTTTTCCTCCAAACATCAGTCCTTACAGATATCCCTATTCCAAAAGAGTGAAATTGAACATATGGTTGTAGAAATGCTAGAGGCTAGTATAATTCAACCTAATCAAACTTCTTTCTCTACTCTGGTAGTATTGGTGCACAAAAAGGATGGATCATGGCTTCTTTCTGTATTATAGGGAGCTCAACAAGCTCATTATTAAAGATAAATGTCCCATTCCTATCATTGATGAATTATTGTATGAATTCATGGATCAATTTTCTTCACCAATTTGGCTCTTCATTTAGGATATCATCAAATCAAAATGAAGACTGAATACATTCCAAAAAAACATTTAGAACTCATGAGGGTCATTATGAATTTTTTGTCATGCAATTTGGCCTTATTAATGCACTTTCTACATTTCAAGGTTTGATGAATTCCATTTTCAAACCCTTCCTTAGAAAATTTATGTTTGTATTTTTTATGATATACTAATCTACAACACGTCTTTTAAATATCATGTTCAACATGTTGACATGGTTCTCAAACTATTGGAGGAGAAACAATTGTATGGAAAAATATCCAAATGTTTCTTTGGAGTACAAGAGGTTGAATGTCTGGGTCATATTGTATCTCATGAAGGTGTTAAGGTACACCCTAGCAAAATTAAATCCATTAAGGAATGGAAAACCCCCACATCCATAAAGCATCTGTGAGGATTTATTGGGTTGACAGGGTATTATCACAATTTTGTTAATAATTATGGGAGAATAGCAACACCCCTAACAACATTATTGAAGAAATATTTATTTTTGTGGAATCCAGAAGAAACGAAGGCCTTTGAACATCTTAAAGAGGCAATGTGCCAAGCACCCATCTTAGCTACGTTAGACTTCACAAAACCTTTATTTTGAAATGTGACGCCTCGGGAAATGGAACTGGTGTTGTTTGAATGCAAGAAGAAAGACCAATTTCTTTCAAAATTTGTCAATCAACAAAAAGTATCTACACAAAGTTATTTATGAGAAGAAAATGTTGGCAATACTACATGGACTTAATAAATGGTGACCCTACCTAATGGGAAGGCACTTCAAGGTAAAAATGGATCATGATAGTCTTAAATAATTTTTAGATCAAAGATTATCTTTAGAAGAGAAACAAAAATGGGTCACAAAGATGTTGGGTTATGACATTGAAATCATCTGCAAAAAAGGGAAGCAAAATATTGTGACAGATGCACTCTCAATAAAGGATGAGAATGTGGAAGCATTGCTTTGTGTCATTTCTATTATCCAACTACATTGGATAAATGAAGCAAAAAATGAATCGAAGAATGAAGAAGAAGTGTGGGTACTCATTCAAAAGTTACAACAACATCCTAGTACATCTGATACATATAGCTGGAAAAATGATTCATTATGGTACAAAGATCTCTTATAGCTATGTAAGAATTCCCAAGTCAAAAAAACATTCTTATGAATTGCAAACCTCTCCCTTTGGAAGGCACTCAGGATGTTTAAAAACTACCACAGGGTTAAGAAGGTATTATTTTGGGATGGCCTTAAATTTGATATTCAAAAGTTTTTGGCGGAAAGTTTGGTTTGCCAACAAAATAAATTTGAAAAAATTAAGACCCAGGGTATATTATAACCTTTATCCATTCCAAGTCAACATTGGGAGGACGTTCAAACAATTTTATCACAAGTTTACCCAAGTCTAAAGGAAAAAGTGTCATGATGGTAGTAATTGACAAACTTACTAGGTATGCACACTTTTGAGCATTATCTCATCCATTTAAACCATTACAGTTTCTACAGCATTTATGGAAACAAATAAAAAGCTACATGGAAACCCAAAGATTATTGTAAATGACAGAGATCCCATTTTCACTAGAAATTTTTTGACAAAATTATTTTCTTCTCTTGGTATTCTGGTACCTCATAGCTCATCTTATGATCCTAAATTTGATGGAAAAATTGAGATAGTAAAAAACAATTTGGAAGGATATCTTCGTCTCTTTGTATCTAATAAACAAACACAATGGGTCAAATGGTTTCCTCTGGCCAAATGGTGGTATAACACTTCCTTCCATATTGCAGAAAAAATGCCCCCATTTATGGCACTTTATGGGTATGATTTACCATCCATCACATCATATTTAAGATAAAATTCTAAGGTTCAAGTAGTGGAAGATCACATCAGGCATCAACAACAAGTTCTCCAACTCTTAAAGGATAACCTCACTTTCGTGCATAATAGAATGAAATAATAGGAAGATCAACATTGCAGCGAAAGAAGTTTTGATGTAGTTGTGTGGGTATTTCTATGGCTACAACCATATAAACAAATATCCCTCAAGCAAGATAAGGATAATAAATTATCAGCAAGGTATTATGGTCCATAAACGTTGCTACAAATGATTGGTACTATGGCATACAAATTGGAGCTTCCCATAGCTTCCCAAGTGCACCCAGTTTTCCATGTTTCATGCTTAAAGAAGGTTATAGGTGACAAGCTCTCAGGTCAAAAAATATTGCTAGAACTTGATGAGGATAGAAAAATCATATTGGAAGCTGAAGCAGTGAGAGAAATAAGAACTTGACAACTACGAAATCGATCAAGTTCAAAGTATCTCATCAAGTGTAATAACTTACCCGCTAAAGATTCCACACGAGAGGATGAGAATTTTATATAGAAGCATCCAGAACTACTCAAGCATTGAGGACACAATTTGTTTTAAGGAAAGGGGCATGTTAGGTCCCTATAATACTAGTGATTCCCCCATTACTATTGTCATTGTAGCCCTTATTGTTATTGTTGTGCCCCTATAATCCTCATATTGTTATTATTGTGCCCCATAGAAGCCCATTATTGTTATTACTGTGCCTTTATATTATTATTGTTACGTCTACTTTGATTATATTTTGACCCCTTAGACTTCTATATATAGGAAGTTTTGTCATTTGTATCATCCAGGAATTATTCATTTGTGTAATGTAAAGGAGGTTTCCCCCTTGAAGAGACTGATTTTGAAGTTGTTGATCTATCTTTTCTTCTATTTTGTGAGTTGGTTGCAGTAAAAACTAATTACATATAGATACGAGCTACTCATTAGTACACCAAAAATACTATCAGGAGTAAGGGACACACAAATGTCGGCACTAAGAGCATACCTAGCCAATCCTCATATATTTTTCTTTGGTCCAAGACAAGTGAATCGAATGCTAAATATCGGTCAACTAAGAGTAATGTATAAATGAATTCATTGAATAGATGTGGAAAATGGTATTTTATAATATTGATAGATACAACCTTATCGATATCTTTGCAACTAGTTGTGATAATTTCATTGCTTGTGTATTTAATAAATCGATATTAATAATAGTACTTACTTTTAATTAATTTTTTCATGCTAGGTGTGAATACCAAGATTATTTATCGAGAACTTACAAAATTCCTTCAACAATTTAAATGTTATATGTTATTGTTATGATGGTTATGAGATATAATATGTCAGAAACACGAATATTAATTTGTATAAAACCCGCTACAACACACAACACTAAAATTGATAAATGGGATTTGATATTGTTTATGTTTTTTATCTTTCTACAATTACTGTTTGCATTTAACTAGCAGTTCCATATGTGTTCAAACAAAAAATACAATGCATATCAATATCTTTACAACAAGTTGTCATAACGTCATTGCATCTGGATTTACTAAATGGATATTAATAGTAGTACGTTCTTTTAACTAATTTTTCCATGTTAGGTGTGAATACCAATTTTTTTTGTCGAGAACATAAACAATTCTTTCAACAGTATGTACATTATATGCTATTGTTCGAATGGATACAAGATATAATATGCCATAAAGATGAATATTAATTTGGCTAAAACATGAATATTATTGTTGTGAACGTTGGTCAAGGGCCATGATATCGTCATCTTTTTCATTGATGTCCTCTTTGTTCGTAAAATTTTTCATTTTCTCAATTATAATGTTATGTGCTCAGACGACGGGGATATGGTACTAGCATTAATGAGAGGTGCATAATTTTTGGTCCATTGGCACTACATCATATGCCCATATTCTCAACACAAAACATTGTGATCGAGTAGAGGCTCCTAATAATTATGGGACTTCTCTTCGTAGTGTTTTGGTGCATTTGAATTATAACACATTGACAAAGAATATAATCTCTTGTTCATTGTAGATATTTGTTAGCTCCTGATAATACTAGTGATTCCCCCATTACTATTGTTGTTGTATCCCTTATTAATATTGTTGTGCTGCTACTATCCCCATATTGTTATTATTGTGCCCCATAGAATCCCTCTATTGTTATTTTGTGCCTTTATATTATTATTGTTAGGTCAGCTTGGTTATATTGTTACCCCTTAGACTCCTATATATAGACAGGAGGTTTTGTCATTTGAATCATCCAAGAATTGTTAATTTGTGTAATGTAATGCAGGTTGCCCTCTCAAAAAGGCTGAATTATAAGATGTTGATCTCTCTTTCTATCTTTTTGTGAGCTGGTTTCATAACATTTGGTATCAGAGCTTTGGATTCTAGGGTTTCGCTGCTCCAAATAGGTCATCATGGAATTTTCGCTATAAAGTTTTTCTGTGATGTTTCAGATGCTAAAAAAAACCCATTTGGGTTGAAATTGTTTTGAGCCTCAGGTCCGAATTTTAGATATTTTTGCACTATATTTGCGGAGATATGATCTAAGGAAGTTGGCCTTTTTCCAGACTCTCAAATTACATTACAAAGAGGTGACCTAGGGAAAATAGTCATAACTTTTGTTTTGAGCATCATATTTAAATTTCGTAAGAAGTTACAGAAAGAGGATGGACTGTAGTTTCTTTTATATATTTTTTAGATCCGAAGGTCAAAACAGTGACACGTGGCACTTCATAAAAGTTTTCTCTTCTTCAAAGGTATATAATCAGATCATCTTGGGAGATTGTGCATAACTCTTTCTTGGAGAATCTAAATTCGGTCAGAATAGTCGCATTGGAAAGAGGACATAGACGGATACTAAAGGTCACAAATTTAGAACTAGAAGATCTGAAATTACAGAGATACATCAAATGCAATATCGAGCTCCTACAAAGTGAAAAAAGGTGTGTATATTTTTTAAAATTTTTGCATAAGCTTGGTTTGAAAAAATAGTTTGAAGGAATTCAAAGGGCATAGTGAAGCATTATAATCAGTAATTGATGCCTCAAAGAAAGAAAATGGGAACACCTAGTAAGCAACCTAAAAGCTCTAGTATGACTTGTGAAGAAGAGGAATAAATGCAACATGATATATCAAAATTACAAGACCAAGTACAAACAAATTTCATTCTCACTAAAGGTAAATGAAGCCAAGATGAATGGCATGGAAGCTAATATGAATGGAATGCAAGTTAATATGGAAGCTAAGATGGATGGCATGGAAGCTAAGATGAATGGCATGGACGATAAGATGGAAGAATTGAAGATAAATTTGAATAAGCTGCTACAAGAAATGGTCACTAATGGTGAAAGGGTAGTAAAGGAAACTCATGATGAGAACAAAAAAAATGTTAATCATGACTCAATAGAATGTAATGTTGGATTGAAGACCCACAATGTTCCAAAAATCTATATGAGGAAGTTTGATGGCAAGGATCCCAGAACATGGATACTACAGATGGAGCAAATTTTCGATCTCCATAATGTGCAAAACACACAGTCAATTTATATGGTATCGATGGATTTGCTCTGATAAGAAAATTGTCACCTCGGAAATTTTTACGGAAGAAATGACAACACATTATGAGGATACAAAAAGCAACACTTTTTTTAGCTAATTGATAAATCTCAAACAAAAGGGTTCAATGATAGAGCACATTGAGGACTTCCAAAAATTGAACATAAGGGTAAAATATATTCTAAAGGAGCATAGGATTGATGTGTTCGTAGGGACTTTAAAGGATAATATCCAACATGAGGTTTTCTATGGGAACCTAAATTCATTGGAGAAGGCATTCAGGTTAGCAACAAAAATGGAAACCAAAAATTATGGCAACCAGGAAGCCTACCACTCACAACTATAAAGATGGAAGTGTTGTTGCCCCTAGCCTTCCACAACCTACAAGGTTGACACCACAACACTTGGAAGAAAAAAGAGTAAAAGGGATTTGTTACAATTGTGATAGAAAATACACTAAAGATATTAAGTGTGTTGTGAAGAAATTATTCTACATAGATTGTGAAGAGGAGGAAGAAAAGGAACAAGAAATTTCAAAAGAAGAGGATATACTCCAGGAACAAACACTAGATAAAGAAGAAACGAATCTAACAATATCTTGTAATGGATTGGTTGGAATTACCACTCTTAAAGCTATCAAGATAGAAGGACATATCAAGAAGAAAAAGGTAATAGTGTTGATTGATTCATGAAGTACCCACAATTTTATTCATTATAAGATAGCCAAAGAATTGAATTGCTTCTTATATCTAGCACCAGAGTGTCAAGCGGTGGTTGCAAGTGGAGGAACCATAAATTGCTCTGGAAAGTGCCTTAATATCAAGCTATCCATGGGAGAATATGTATTGAATAGCCCAATGCTTTCCATTCCAATGGGTCATGCCGATGTTGTACTAGGAATCCAATGGCTACAATCCTTGGGTACAATATCTTTTAATTTTCAAGAACTTTTCATGAAATTTTCTATGGAAGGAAAGGAAGTTGAATTAAGGGGTATCACAGGCAAACTAAGAAATATAATAAGCTCTAATGATATGACAAAGCTTCTAAATAAGGAACAATGAGGTGTAATTGCACAATTGTGTTCACTAAATGTTTCCACAGCGAAATCATCTATTTCTCCATATCTCCAAAAAGTCTTCGACAATCATTCCAAGGTATCTGAGACTTCCAAAGGTCTCCCACATATTCATGATCATGATCACACTATTCATTTGATTCCAGGAAGTGTTCCTCCAAACATCAGGCCATACAGATATCCCTATGCCCAAAAGAGTGAAATTGAACGTATGGTTGTAGAAATGCTAGAAGCTAGTATAATTCAACATAGTCAATGTTCTTTCTCTACTTCATTGATGAATTATTGATGAATTGCATGGACCAATTTACTTCACCAAGTTGGATCTTCATTTAGGATATCATCAAATCAGAACAAAGACTGAAGACATTCCGTAAACAACATTTAGAACTCATGAGGGTCATTATGAATTTTTGGTCATGTCTTTTGGCCTTACCAATGCACCTTCTGCATTTCAAGGTTTAATGAAATCCATTTTCAAACCCTTCCTTAGAAAGGTTGTGTTAGTATTTTTTGATGATATACTAATCTACAACAAGTCTTGTAAGGATCATGTTGAACATGTTGACAGGGTGCTCAAACTATTGATGGAGAAACAATGATATGAAAAAAACTCCAAATGTTTCTTTGGAGTACAAGAGGTGGAATATCTGGGTCATATCGTATCTCATGAAGGTGTTAAGGTAGACCCTAGAAAAAATAATTCCATTAAGGAATGGAAAATCCCCACTTCCATAAATCATCTGCGAGGATTTCTCAGGTTGAAAGGGTATTATTGGAAGTTTGTTAGGAATTATGGGAGAATAGGAGCACCTCTAACAACATTATTGAAGAATGATGCATTTCATGGACTCCAAAAGCAACAAAGGTATTCGAACATCTTACAGAGGCAATGTACCAAGCACCAGTCTTAGCTACACTAGACTTCACAAAAACCTTTATTGTGGAATGTGATGCTTCAGGAAATGGAATTGGTGTTGTTTTAATGCAAGATGAAAGACCCATTGCTTTCAAAACTCGTCCAATCAAGGGAAATTATTTACACAAAGCTATTTATGAGAAGGAAATGTTGGCAATACTACATGCAGTTAAGAAATGGTGACCCTATGAATAGGAAGACACTTCAAGGTAAAAACAGTTCATGATAGTCTTAAAGAATTTTTAGAACAAATATTATCCTCTAAATAGAAACAAAAATGGGTCACAAAGATGTTGGATTATGACTTTGAAATCATCTACAAAAAAGGGAAGAAAAATCTTGTGGAAAATGCACTCTCAAGAAAGGATGAGGATGTGGAAGCATTATTGTGCGCCATTTCTATTATCCAACTAGATTAGATAAACGAAGAAAGGGAGGAATGGAATAATGACGAAGAAGCGGGGGCACTTATTCAAAATTTACAACAATATTCCAATACATCTGATACATTTAGTTGGAAAAATGATATTTTATGGTACAAAGATCTTATACCTCTGTAAGAATTCCTAACTCAAACAAAAGATTCTTATGGAATTGCACACTTCTCCCTTAGAAGGGCACTCAGGATTTTTAAAAACTTACCACAAGGTTAAGAAGGAATTTTTTTGGGATGGCCTCCAATTGGATATTCAAAAGTTTTTGGCAGAATCTTTGGTTTGCCAACAAAATAAAGTTGAAACAATTAAGACCGCAGGTCTATGACAACCTTTATCCATTCCAAGCCAACGTTGGGAGGAGGTTTTAATGGATTTTATCACAAGTTTATCCAAGTTTGAAGGAAAGAGTTTCATCATGGTCGTAGTTGACAGACTTACCAAGTATGCACACTTTTATGCATTATCACATCCATTTAAAGCTAGTAAAGTTTCTACTACATTTATGGAAACAATTCAAAAGCTACATGAAAACCCAAAGATTATTGTAAGTGATAGAGATCCCATTTTCACTACAAATTTTTGGACAGAATTATTTTCTTGTCTTCATACTCAGTTAGCTCATAGCTCATCTTATCATCCTCAATCTAATGGGAAAACTGAGATAGTAAACAAATGTTTGGAAGGATATCTTCATTGCTTTATATTTGATAAACAGACATAATGGGTCAAATGGTTTCCTCTGGCTGAATGGTGGTACAACACTTCCTTCCATGCTGCAGCAAAAATGACCCCATTTATGGCACTTTATGGATATCAACCACCATCCATCACATCATATTTAAGAGAAAATCCTAAGGTTCAAGTAGTGGAACATCACATCGAGCATCAACAACAAGTTCTCCAACTCTTATGAAACAACAGGCAAATCAACATCGCAACGAAGTAAGTTTCGATGTAGGTGACTGGGTATTCCTACTGCTACAAACATATAAAAAAATGTCCCTCAAGCAAGCTAAGAAGGATAATAAATTATCACATAAGTATTATGGTCTGTACAAGGTGTTGCAAAAGATTTGCACTATGGCATACAAATTGGAGCTTCCTACATCTTCTCGAGTGCACCCAATTTTCCATGTTTCATGTTTAAAGAAGGTTATAGGTGAAAAGCTCCCAATTCAAACAATATTACCACAACTTGACAAGGAAGGAAAAATTATATTGCAACCAGAAGCAGTCACAGAAATAAGAACTGGACAACTTCGAAATCGATCAATTTCGAAGTATCTCATCAAGTGGAAGAACTTATCTTCTGAAGATTCCACATGGGAGGAAGAGAATTTTATACATAAGCATCCATAGCTACTCAAGGGTTGAGGACAACACTTTTTTGAAGGAGAGGGGCATGTTAGTTCCCTATAATACTAGTGATTCCCCCATTACTATTGTCATTTTATCCCTTATTTATATTGTTGTGCCCCTACTGTCCCCTTATTGTTGTTATTGTGCCCCATAGAATCCCTCTATTTTCATTTTTGTGCCTTTATATTATTATTGTTAGGTCGGCTTGGTTATATTGTGACCCCTTGGACTCCTATATATAGAAAGGAGGTTTTTTCATTTGAATCATCCAAGAATTGTTCATTTGTGTAAGGTAAAGGAGGTTACCCCATTGAAGAGCCTAAATTATAAGGCATTGATCTATCTTTTCTATCTTTTTGTGAGTTGGTTTCATAACAATATTCCTTTAACTCTTCTCTGAATTAAAAACATGGCAATATCTATTGTTGTTTCCATTATTGCGCTACAATGTTATTTTGCTAGATTCATTCTATTTATTGTAGTTTTATAGTCGTAGTAGATTCACAAGAATTTTTATTTTCAGTAGATGATTATTACATTGTGCTAAGTACAATGTAATGTGTTGATACGTGCTATGCATATTTTCTTGATTACAATGTTATGTGTTGAGGATATGAGGATATGATATTATAATTAGTGACAAGTGCATCATTTTAGGTTCATTGGCATTGCATCATATGCCCATATTCTCACCACAGAACGTTGTGATTGATTAGGAAATCCTAATAATAGTAGGGATTCTCTTCAAATAATTTTGGCGCATTTGGACCATAGTAGACCGACAAACAATATAACCTTTCATTGGTTCTATATATTGCTTTAGCTCTCATCTGAATTATTAACATGGCATTATCTATTGCTAGTGCAAATGAAATCATTGTCATTTTCAGTAGATGATTATTGCACTCACTTTATCATTAGTACTTGCAAATTGACATCGATACACTTATGTTTGAAAATTACGCGAAATATTTTTTTCCCGATTTGAAAAGGATGACTTACACATGCCATTTCTAAAATTTATAGAGATTGATTCGGAAATAGTGACGACTATTTTATTTCAATTCAATTGTGATTGTTATAGTAATTATTGTAATTGTTTTTTATTTTGTGAGATTACTTACCATCATTTTGGTTGACTTTGCATCATTAATGCTACATTGAAGGCATTGGCACAGTTAAAAATCTATACTAGATATAGGTGTATCTAGATAACGATGAGGATGATTCAGTTGTGATTAGGAAACAATTTCAGTTGCTTTATTTCAATTCAATTGTCATTGTTACATCGTAGATCCATCTAATTATGGATCTAACATTAGCTAAGAGGAAATCAAATTCTTAATTGCAAATTATATATAGAGTGCAAAACATGTTGTTATTTTTAATGTTTTAAATTGTATTTTTTAATGCCAAATAGAATTAAGGGGCCAAATAAAAATTTAGCCATATTTTTTTTCTTCTATATATAGATATATATAAAGTTGATATCGACATAAATTAGTTAACATAGATATTCAAATAATGTAGTTAAATCTTTTGTTGAAATATTTTTGAAAAGTATAAGATTTAAACAAATGATTCACACATTTATATTACTTCTAATTACTTTGCAACATATTCAATTTTTTTAATCATAGCCGACATTATTTTCTACTTAGAACATAATTTTTAATTTAATTTTTTGTTTTGAAGGGGCATGGATGGACAAACAAACTCACATCCACTCATACTTCGCTTATAATGAGCCTCTTAGCTCAACTAGCATAACCACATTTACCAATGTGGTTGATATACGTTGATAGGCATATATGAACACATGTACAACTACATTTACCAATGTGATTGATATACAGTGATAGGCTTATATCAACCACATTAATAACTATTATGTGTATCTTGTTAATTAAAAACTAATTATATATAATTCTTAATAACTATATAAATAATAAAATATATATAAACCAAAGAGATTAATAAAATACAAGGGGATTAATACTATAAACCCGAGTGATTAATATTGTGAACCCTTAAGATTAATATTATAAATCCAAGGGATTATCGATATTATAAACCCAAGGCATTAATAAACCAAAGGATTAATATTATAAACTCTTGGGGATTAATATTATAAACCCAAGGGATTAAAAATATTATAAAACCAAGGGATTATTGATGTTATAAACTCAAGTGATTAGTCAACCCAAGTGATTAATAAACCCAAAGGATTATTAATATTATAAAACCAAGCGATCAATATTATAAATCCAAGGAGTTAATCAACTCAAGGATTAATAAACCTAAGAGATTATTAATATTATAAACCCAATGGATTGATAAACCCAAGGTAATAGTATTATAAACCTAGTGGATTAATAAACCCAAGGGATTAATATAACCACTAAGATTAATATTACAAACCCTAGGATTAATATTAAACCCAATATTAAAAACCGTAATATTATAATCCCAATATTAAACTCTGAAATTATAAATCTAATATTAATCAAAATATTAGAATCCTAATATTAGGAACCCTAATATTAAACTCCAATTTTTTAATGTCACATTAAAACATTGAATAATTTTCAATGAAATGTAACATTTCAGCACTCATTATTAGTTTGATTGTCACAGTGCAGTTCTCTAAATTTTTTTAGACAAATGTGACATTGGACCATGGTTTACCATGGTTTACCTTGACTAACCATGGTTGACCATGGTTGACAACGACTCACAATGCTTTACCATTGTTTTCAAGAGTTATCCATGGTTGATTTCATATTAACACAATCATTTTCTAGGAATAGGAACCCTTAGATTGATAAACCCAAGGGATTGATGTTGTAAACCCAAGGGGTTAATTCTAAAATCCCAAGGGATTATTAACCCAAGGGAATAATATTAAACCCAAGGGATTAATATTATAAACCCAAGGTATATAAACCCTAATATAAATATTATAAACCCTAAAATAGGCATGGTTTACCATGGTTTATTTCATATTAAGACAATTTTTTTTTTCAGAATGCGAAGTTCGACCATCGTTGACCATGATTGATTTTCATATTGACACAATCTTTGTCATAATGTGACATTGTGTCATGGTTGACCATGGTTTACCACGGTCAATGACAATTAACAATGGTTTATCATTGTTGACAACGATTTACCATTGTTGACAATGTTTTACCATTTTTGATGATGGATAAAGATGGTTGAGAATGGTTGATTTTCATATTGAGACAATATTTGTCATAATGTGCCATTGAACAATGGTTGGCCATTTTTGACCATGATTATAAACCCAATAGATTTATATTAAACCCAAGGATTAATATTCTAAACCCTACGAATAATATTATACCCTATGTATATGAACCCTTAGATTAATAAACCCAAGGATTGATATTATAAATACAAGGGGTTAATATTAAAATACCAATGGATTATAAACCCAAGGGAATAATATTAAACCAAAGAGATAAAGATTATAAACACAAGGTAAATAAACTATAATATAAACATTATAAACCCTAAAATAAACATGGTTGACTATGGTTTACCAAGGTTGATTTTCTTATTGAGACAATATTTGTCACAATGTGATTGGATGATGGTTAACCATGATTGACCATGGTTGAAGATGATTGAAAATGGTTTACCATTGTTGACCATGGTTGATTATGGTTGACAATGGTTCATTTTCATATTGAGGCAATCTTTGTCACAATGCGATGTTGGACCGTGATTGACCAAGGTTGACCATGATTATAAACCCAATGGATTTACATTAAACCTAAGGATTAATATTATAAACACAATGGTTTACCATTGTAGACAATGGTTGACCATGGTTGATTTTCATAGAGAGGTAGTCTTTGTCACAATGTTATATTGGACCATGGTTTACCATGATTATTAAGCCTAAGGGATTTAAATTAAACCCAAGGATGAATATGAAAAACCTTATGAATAATATTATCCCCTAGGAATATGAACTCTTATATTAATAAACCCAAGAGATTTATATTAAACCCAAGGAATAATATTACAAACCTTATGAAAAATATTATACACTAGGAATATGAACCCTTATATTAATAAACTCAAGGGATTAATATTATAAACCCAAGGGAATAATAAACTAAAGTGGTCAATACCAAAACCCTAAGGGATTGTAAACCCACGGGATTACTATTATATAGCCAAGCTATATAAACCATCAAATAAATATGGTTGACCATGGTTTACCATGGTTGATTTTCATGTTGAAACCATATTTGTCACAATGTGACATTAGACCATACTTGACCATGGTCTATTTTCATATTGAGAAGATATTTGTCACGATTTGACATTAGACAATAATTTACCATGATTGACCTTGGTTAATGGTTGAAAATGGTTTACCGTTGTTGACGATATGTTATGATGGTTGAAAATGGTTGATTTTCATATTGAGACAATTTTTGTCATAATGTGCCATTGGAAAATGGTTCACCATTCTTTACAGTGATTTTAAACCCAACATATTTATATTAAACACAAGGATTAATATTATAAACCCTAGGATTAATATTATACCCTAGTTATATAAATCTTTAGATTAATAAACTCACGAGATTTGTATTATAAACCGAAGGGAATAATATTAAACACAAGGGATTAATATTATAAACCCAAGGTAAATAAACCTTAAGATAAGTACTATAAACCTTAAAGTAAACATGGTTGACTATGGTTTACCATTGTTGATTCCACATTAAGATAATATTTTTCACAATGCGAAGTTGGGCCATGGTTGAACATGGTTGTCCATAGTTTATTTTCATATTGATATGATGTTATGAAACTAGCTCACAAAAAGACAGAAAAGATAGATCAATGCCTTAGAAATAATCCTCTTCGAGGGGGAAACCTCCTTTACATTACAAAAATGAGCAATTCTCAGATTATTCAAATGACAAAACCTCTTTTCTATATATAAGAGTCTAAGGGATCACAATATAAACAAATCCACCTAACAATAATAATATAAATGCACAATAATAACAATATGGGGACAATAGGGGCACAAAAATATCAATAAGGGATACAACAACAATAATAATGGGGGATTCATTAGCATTACAGGGACCTAACATGCCCCTCTCCTTAAAAAAAGTGGTGTCCTCAATGCTTGAGTAGTTCTAGATGTTTCTATATAAAATTATCGTCCTCCCATGTGGAATCTTCAACGGGTAAGTTGTTCGACTTGATGGGATACTCTGAAATTGATCGATTTCATAGTTGTCGAGTTCTTGTTTCTTTGACTACTTTAGGTTCCAATATGATCTTTCCTTCCCAATCAATTTCAAGCAATATTATTCTAACTGGAAGCTTGTCACCTATAACCTTCTTTAAGCATGAAACATGGAAAACTGGGTGCACTTAGGAAGCTGCAGGAAGCTCCAATTTGTATGTCATAGTACCTATATTTTGCAACACCTTGCACGGAACATAATACTTTGTTGATAATTTATTATCCTTCTTAACTTACCTGAGGGACATTTGTTTACATGGTTGTATCCATAGGAATACCCAATCACCTACATCAAAACTTCTTTCCTTGTGATGTTGATCTTCATATTGGTTCATTCTATTATGCGCCAAGGTGAGGTTATCCTTTAAGAGTTGGAGAACTTGTTTTTGATGCTCGATGTGATCTTCCATTGCTTGAACCTTAGAATTTTCTCTTAAATATGATGTGATGGATGGTGGATGATATTCATTAAGTTCCATAAATTGGGTCATTTTCGTTGCAGTATGGAAGGAAGTGTTATACCACCATTCAACCAGAGGCAACCATTTGACCCATTGTGTCTATTTATCACATAAAAAGCAACAAATATATCCTTCCAAAAATTTGGTTACTACCTCAGTTTTCCCATCAAATTGAGGATGATAAGATGAGTGATGAGCTAACTGACTACCAAGACAAGAAAATAACTTTTTCTAAAAGTTTCCCGTGAAAATGGGATCTCTGTCGCATACAATAATATTTGGGTTTTAAATGGATGAGATAATGCACAAAAGTGTGCATACTTGGTAAGGCTATCAACTACCACCATGATAATACTGTTTCCTTTAGAATTGGGTAAACCTGTGATAAAATCCATTGAAACCTCCTCCAAATGTTGGCTTGGAATGGATAAAATTTGTAATAGTCCTAGGGTCTTAATTGTTTCAACTTTATTTTGTTGGCAAACCAAACATTCTGCCATAAACTTTTGAATATCTAATTTTAGGCCATCCCAAAAAAAATCCTTATTAACCCTGTGGTAGGTTTTTAGAAATATTGAGTTCCCTGCTAAGGGAGAGGTGTGCAATTCCCTAAGAATATTTCGTTTCAGTTGTGAATTATTACATAAGCATAATTGATCCTTGTGCCATAATGAATAATTTTTCTAGCAAATTGTATCAAATGTACTAGTATCTTGTTGTATCTTTTGAGTGAGTGCCCACACTTCCTCATCATTCTTCGATTCATCCCTTGCTTTGTTTATCAAATATGGTTGGATAATAGAAATGGCTCAAATAAATGCTCCCACATCCTCATCCTTTCTTGAGAGTGCATCTACTACAACATTTTGCTTCCCTATTTTGTAGATGTTTTCAAAGTCATAACCCAACATATTTGTGACCCATTTTTGTTGCTCTTCTGAGGATACTCTTTGTTCTAAAAATGATTTAAGACTACCATGATCTGCTTTTACCTTGAAATGTCTTTCCATTAGGTAGGGTCACCATTTTTTAAGTGGATGTAGCATTGCCAACATTTCCTTCTCATAAATAGCTTTGTGTAAATAATGTCCTTTGATTGGACAATTTTCGAAAGCAATGGGTCTTTATTCTTGCATTAAAACAACACGAATTCCATTTCCTGAAGCATCATATTCCACAATAAAGGTTTTTGTGAAGTCTCATGTAGCTAAGACTGGTGCTTGGTACATTTTCTCTTTAAGATGTTTAAAGGCCTTTGTTGCTTCTGGATTCCCTACAAATGCATCTTTCTTCAATAACGTCATTAGAGGTGCTCCTATTCTCCCATAATTCTTAACAAGCTTGCCATAATGCCCTATCAACCCGAGAAACCTCGTAGATTCTTTATGGATGTAGGAATTTTCCATTCCTAATGGTTTTAATTTTTCTAGGATCTACCTTAACACCTTCATGAGATACAATATGACCAAGATATTCCACCTCCTGTACTCCAAAGAAACATTTGGAGGTTTTTGCATATAATTGTTTCTCCTCCAATAGTTTGAGCACCATGTCAACGTGTTGGACATGATCCTTCCAAGACTTCCTTTAGATTAGTATATCATCAAAAAATACTAACACAAATTTTCTAAGGAAGGGTTTGCAATTCATCAAACCTCGAAATGTACAAGGTGCATTAGTAAGACCAAAAGGGATGACCAAAAATTCATAATGGCCCTCATGGGTTTTAAATGTTATTTTTCGAATGTCTTCAATCTTGATTCTAATTTGGTGATATCTTGAACAAAGATCCAACTTGGTGAAGTAAATTGATCCCTGCAATTCATCCAATAATTCATCAATGATAGGAATGGGAAATTTATCTTTAATAGTGAGCTTGTCGATCTCCCTATAATCTGGACACATGTGCCATGATCCATCCTTCTTGTGAACCAATACTACTGGAGAAGAGAAATAACTTTGACTATGTTGAATTATACCAGACTCTAGCATATGTTCAATTTCACTCTTTTGGACATAGGGATGTCTATAAGGCCTAATGTTTGGAGGAACACTTCCTCGATTCAAATTAGTAGCATGATCATGATCAGGAATAGGTGGGAGGCCTTTGGGAGTCTCAAATACCTTGGAATGATTGCCCGAGACATTTTGGAGATATGTAGAAATGGACAATTTCGATGTGGGAACCTCTAGTGAACATAACTGTGCAATTATGGCTCGTTGTTCTTTCTTTAGAAGATTTGTCATTCCATTAGAGTTGATTATCTTTCTTGATTTCCTTGCGATACCCATTAATTCAACTTCCTTTCCTTTTGAAGAGAATTTCATGAAAAGTTCTTGAAAATTAAAAGCTATTGTACCCAAGGATTGTAGCCATTGGACTCATAGTACAACATCAACACCACCCATTGAAATGGAAAGTATTGGGTTATTCAATACATATTCTCCCATGGATAGCTTGATATTATGGCACTTTCTTGAGAAATTTATGCTTCCTCCACTTGACATTCTGGTACTGGATATAGGAAGCAATTCATTTCCTTGGCTATCTTATAATGAATAAAATTATGGGTACTTCCTGAATCAATCAACACTATTACCTTTGCCCACGAGGCTTTGGATTGACGGTGAATGGGTGCGCTGTTAAGGCACTCCTTACGATAGGTCACTGGTTCAAATTCCCCGTGGGTTCTTAGGTTAGTCTTAACGCAGAAAAAAAAAATCAACACTATTACCTTTTTCTTCTTGATATGCCCTTCTATCTCGATAGTTTGAGGAGTAGTAATTCCAACCAATGCATTACAAGATATGGTCGGATTCATTTCTTCTTTTTCTAGGGTTTGTTCCTAGTGTATATCCTCTTCTTTTGATGTTTCTTGTTCGTTTTGTCCCTCCTCTTCACAATATATGTAAAATAATTTCTTCTCAGCACACTTAAGACCTTTAGTGTATTTTCTATCACAACTGTAACAAAGCCCTTTTTCTCTTTTTCTTTCAATTTTTGTGGTGTCAACCTTGTAGGTTTTGGATGGCTAGGGGTAGCAACACTTCCATATTTATTATTGTGAGCAGTAGGCTTCCTTGTTGCCATAATTTTTCTTTCAATTTTTATTTCCAAAATGAATGCCCTCTCCAATAAATCTAGTTCCCAAAGGTGAACCTCATGTTGGATGGTATCTTTTAAAGTACCTATGAACACATCAATACTGCTCCTCCAGAATATCTTTTACCCTTATATTCAATTTTTGGAAGTAATCAATGTGCTCCATCATGAAAAAGTTATAGAGAAAATTCCACGATGACCTGTTTGGAGTATCAAAACCCTAGAATGCAAAGCTCTAACACCAAATATTATGAAACTAGTTCACAAAAAGATAGAAAAGATAGATGAATGTCTTATAAATAAGCCTCTTTTAGGGGTAAACCTCCTTTATATTACACAAATGAAAAATTCTTAGATGATTCAAATGAAAAAGCCTCCTTTCTATATATAGGAGTCTAAGGGGTCACAATATAACCAAAGCCAACCTAACGATAATAATATAAAGGCACAATAACAACAATATGGGGACAATAGGGGTACAACATTAACAATAAGGAATAGAATGACAATAGTAATGGCAGACTCACTAATATTATAGGGACTTAATAGACAATCTTTGTCACAATGTGAAATTGGATAATGGTTATCCATGATTGACCATGGTCGACAATGGTTGACAATGGTTTAACATTGTTAACAATGATTTACCATTATTTACCATTGTTGACGATGGTTGACAACGGTTCATTTTCAAATCGAGGCAATCTTTTTCACAATATGACAGCTGACCATGATTGTCTGAGGTTGACCATGCTTTTAAACCGAAGGGATTTATATTAAACCCAATGATTAATATTATAAGTCATATGAATTAGCCCAATGGTTTACCATTGTTGACCATGGTTGATTTTAAATTTGACGCAAGCTTTGTCACAATGTGACATCGGACCATGGTTGACCATAATTATAAACCGAAGGGGATTATATTAATCCAAAGGATTAATATTACAAACCTTATGAAAAATATTATACCCGAGGAATATGAACCCTTAGATTAATAAACCCATGGGATTTATGCTTTAAACCAAATGGAATAATAAGCCAAAATGGTTAGTAGTAAAACCCCAAGGGATTAGAAACCCAAGGGATTAATATTTATAACCCAAGGTATATAAACCATAAGATAAATATTGTAAACCCAGAAATAAACATGGTTGAATTTCATATTGAGGCCATATTTGACACAACGCGACATTAAACCATGGTCGATTTTCATATTGAGATAGTATTTGTCATAATGTGACATTAGACCATGTTTGACCATGATTGACCATGGTTGACGACAGTTGACAATGATTTACCATTGTTAATGATGGGTTACGATGGTTGAAAATGGTTGGTTTTAATATTGAGACAATCTTTGTGAAAATGTGAAGTTGGACAATGGTTCACCATTGTTGACCATGAATATAAACCCAACAGATTTATATTAAACCCAAAGATTTATATTATAAACCCTGTGAATAATACTAAAATACCAAGGGATTATAAACCCAAGGGATTAATTTTATATACCCAAGGTATAGAAACCTTAAAATAAACATGGTTGACCATGATTTACCGTGGTTTATTTTTATATTGAGACTATCTTTGTCACAATGTAACTTTAGACCATTGTTGACCATGATTTATTTTCATATTGAGACAATCTTTGTCACAATGCGACATTGGAACATCATTGACCATGCTTGACAATGGTTGACAATGTTTTACCATTCTTCATGATGGGTTATGATGGTTGAACATGTTTGATGTTCATATTGAGATAATCGTTGTTCCAATGTGACTTTGGACAATGGTTAACCATTGTTAACCATGATTATAAACCCATTAGATTTATGTTAGACCCAAGTATTAATATTATAAACCCTATGAATAATATTATACCTTAGGTATATGAACCCTTATATTAAAACTAAGGGATTGATATTATAAACCCAAGGGGTAAATACTAAAATCCCAAGGTATTATAAAACCAAGTGAATAATATTAAACCCAAGGGATTAATATTATAAACCCAAGGTAAATAAACTCTAAGATAAATATTATAATCCCTGAAATAAACATGGTTGACTATGGTTTACCATGGTTGATTTTTATATTGAGACAATATTGTCACAATGCATCATTGGACCATGTTTGATTTTCATATTGAAAGAACCTTTGTCACAATGTGACATTGGAAAATGGTTCACCATTGTTGACCATTATTATAAACCCGACATATTTATATTAAACCCAAGGATTAATATTATAAATCATGTGAATAATAGTATACCCTAGGTATATGAACCCTTCTATTAATAAACCTAAGGGATTTATATCATAAACCTAAGGGAATAATAAGATGAAGAGGTTAATACTAAAATCCTAAGGGATTACAAACCCAACGGAATAATATCAAACCATGGTTTATTTTCATATTGAGACAATATTTTTCACAATGCGACATGGACCATGGATGACCATGGTTAATTTTCATATTGAAATAATCTTTGGCACACTATGAAATTGGATGATGGTTAACCATGATTGACCATGGTAAGAGATGACTAACAATGATTTACCATTGTTGAAAATGGTTTACCTTTGTTCACCATGGTTGACAATGGTTGACAATGGTTCATTTTAATATTGAGACAATCTTTGTCCCAATGTGATGTTAGACCAAGGTTGACCATGATTATAAACCCGAGTGATTTATATTAAACCCAATGATTACTATAATAAACCCTTAAATAATATTACATCGTAGGAATATGAACTCTTAGTTTAATAAACCCTAGGAATTGGTATTATAAATCCAACAAAATAATAAACCCAGTGGGTTAATATTAAAATCCCAAGGGAATAATATTAAACCCAAGGGATTAATATTATAAACCCAAGTCATATAAACCATGAGATAAATATTATAAACCCTAAAATAAACATGGTTTACCATGGTTGATTTTCATATTGAGACAATCGTTGTCATAATGTGACATTGGATCATAGTTGGCCATGGTATATTTTCATATTGAGACAATATTTGTCACAATGTGACATTGGATCATGGTTGACCATGTTTGACCAAGGTGGACGATTGTTGACCATGGTTGAGCATGATTGATGGTTAATTAATTGACAATGATTAAGTATTATTGGTTGACCATGATTGATGACACTTTACAATGGTTGAGCACAGTTAACCATAGGGTCAATTAATTAACTACTAATTAAAAATTAATAATAATCATAATCATAATAATAATAATAATAATAACAATAATAATAATAATAATAATAATTATTATTATTAATATATTATTATTTATAAATATTAATTAATTAATTAATTAATAACCATTAATAATATTAATAATATTATTTTTATCATTAATATTATTAATAATTAATAATATTATAAACCCAATGTCACAGTATTAAACTTTAATACAAGACCCTAAAGTTATCAAATCCAATGTAATATACCCTAATATTATTATTATAAGCACTAATATTATAAACCCTAAGATTAATATATTAAACCCTAGTATTAATATTATTAACTCTAGGATAAATATTGTTATCACTAGCCATGAATTATAAGCCTCTATGTTCAACCATGATCATCCACTGAACCCAAGGGGTTATAAAGCCATGGGAATAATATTAAATGCTAGTACAATATTAAAAGCCTAATATAAAAAGGCCTAATATTATAAACCTCATATTTAACTCATGTTTTATAATGTAACAATACGACATTGAATAAATTGTAATGCAATTTAATATTGACACAATGATTGTGAGATTGATTGGCATATTTAGATCATGTTTGCTACAATGCAATGTTGGATATATTTTTGTACCATTCTAAGTCACATTATTAAACCTTAATACAAGACTATAAAGTTATAAAACCCAATATAATAAACCTTAAGATTATTATTATAACACTAAGATTAAGAACCCTATGTTTAATATATTAAACCCTAGGTTTAATGTTATTAACCTTGGGATAAATATTTTTATCCCTAGCTATCACTTATAAGCCTCCATCATCAACCATGGTCATCCACTATGGGTCAAAGTAGGTTACTTATAGATATATTATGATTCCCTAGATAAATATGGTTGACCATGGTAGTCATGTTAATTATTTTTGACTATGATGCCCATGTTAACTATAACATGTGTTAATGTATAAATGTTATAAACCCTAAAATACCTTTCAAATCATATTATTCATTTTTATTGTTTAAGTTAACATAAAATGAAGTGTAATATATATATACTATATTATATATATATATTATATATATATATATATATATATATATATATATATAATATTATATATATAATGAAATGAGTTAGGGTTGTTCTATATATGTATTGAAATCTATAGAAATTGGCTTATCATATTGTAAACAAATTTATTCATAGATAAAATTCTTCATCCTATAAATTGTATAACTAAAAATAATTGTACATGTATTTTGAAAAAATATATATGTAACTAACATATTTATTTTGTTATAATTAATAAATATAATTATTAAGATAAATTTAAATTTATTTACATTCAAAAATAATTAGTAATATAAAATATTTTAGATAGAAGAATTTTGATGTCTATTAATCTTTATTATTCATTTAAATTATATACTATAATATTTATTATCGATATTTCATTTTATTAACAAGCTAAATTTTGATAGCACTTTATTTATATGATGAAGAGTTAATGTTTTAAAAATAAATGACTTCATTATTTAAAATGATGCATTTCTTTAAGTGGTGCTATTTTTCTTGATAATAACATTGAATTAATACATTAATGATTGATGTGGTAAATGTTTAATACATTCATAAAATTGAATTATAATGTATTTCACCATATTGAATATATAAAGTTTTAAAATAAAATTAGAAAAGTTGTGATATTAATCTTTTCATTAAACAAAATTAATACAATTTAATTTTAATCAAAATGTGTGTTCTATTTTGTGAATTTGTACCAAGATGGTTTATGCACCAATAGAGTTGTACCATAATATCTTCCATGTATAATGCTTAAAATATGTAAATATTTTTTATTATTAAAATTAATGAAGAAATTATAAACATTACAATTGATGTATATATTTTTGTTGTGTATGAAATTAGGCAATTGTAGGGTTATGGAAGAAGTTGTTGCCAAATCTTCACATTACAAAAAGTGAGTTATCTTTTTCATGGTATAAGAGAATCATATATCATGATTAACATGTGACTTTATTTTTGATTTGCTTAATGTAAAATATTGATAATTTTATTTAGAAATCTTTTCTTTTGAATTTATAAAAAAAAATGATGTTTTATTAAATTTGCAAGAAACATAAACACATGCATTGGCACAAGTTTCATGAAAGAATTTCATTATTTTCGCTACAAGTATATCAGTAAAAGATATTTCATTGGATCAACCTTTGTGGCACATGTAATTTTTTGGAAAAAAAGGAAATTACAATAAAAATTTCTTGTTCTAAAATTGTTAGTATAAATATTATTATGATATTATTTTTATATAAGGAACCATAAATTTCTAAAAATATTTTAGCACATAAATAATTGTTTGAAATTGAATATCTCAATACTTCAAAATGCAATTGTATCATTCATTTTCATTGTCTAAAGACATGCCATTTTCTTTCACAACGAACCATACTAACTTGTATTTCTGGAAAGGCTGGAATCTATTACACTCTAAATTATCAATTTTTTATCTTTTACCTAAGCACCTTCATACTTAATGAATAGATAAAGAAAAGTGGCAGTAATAAAAAGGATAAAAGTTATTATCTTTGAGGGATAAATGACTTCCTAAAATAGAATTTTGAACATAATTAAAAATGTTATTTTTTTTACCTATCATAAACAATACAACATGTTAATCATTTAATTAGATTATTTTTTAATTGGATTATTTTTCTTTTTCTTAGATTTTTATTGACACGGTTGATTCTACAATTAAAAATAAATAAATGAATTAAATATAACTTATTTTAAAATTAAGATAAGTTAGACTTGAATTCTTTTTTTGCTAAGAGAAAATCAAAAGACAATTCTTAACTACATGATGATATCCAACTAGGAACCAAGGAAAAGAGATTATTACGTGTTAGTGATAGATAGACTAATAAAATAGACTTTTGAAGATTAATGAAAATGTTATTCTCTAACTCATTTTCAATTATTAAAATTACCATAAATAATAGGACATGTAAATTATTATATTGGAATTATTTTGTATATTATTATTTCCAAAGCTAATTCTAGAATCATTTCTATTTTGTTTCAAATATTAATTTATTTTATAATTAAGATGATTTAGATTTAAATCTTGGCAGTAGCCTACCTTTTCAATGTTTATAAGGTGATTGTTGATTTCTACTTATCATTTCAAATCAATATCATTAATAACATTAATAACATTACAAATATTGTTACTTCTAAGTTCAAAGAAAAAATGTGGTGTGAGAAACATTTAGAAAATTGAGTTATTATAAGAAGGTCATCAACCACCCTAGAACATCAAAAGTATCTCTCTGTTTTAGCTAGCTCAAAAAAGAAAATTAATTTAGCAAAGTTTTAAAACGAACTATGATGAGCTCCTTAGTGAAACAGGTCATTGGACAGTTCCTAAAACACCATGGACAAAAAGAATATGCCATCTCTGTGGTAATAGGATCATTGTGGATGAAAACCATTTCCTCTTAGAGTGCCCCACATACAAGAACATTAGATCTCAGTTTCATAATATTTGTTGCAATACTCACCTTCCTAGCCCCTTTTACTATGTCAAAATTATAGTGAAGTTGGGAGGGTTCTCTCCAAGTTTTTTGAGCATAGAAATAAAATCTTAAATCAAACTAAATAATGTGTTTCTTTAGTTCGGATAGACCAGAGTTTGGTCTTAGTGGACGTTAACCATCATCATCATCATCAATAGAAAGGAAAAATAAAAAATAAAAAATATTAGAAGTCATAGAAGTTATAGATCTTGTAGTAAATTTTTGATAACCTTAAAAAGTAAAATAATAGCAATATCCCTAAATGTAATGCTTCAACAAATCTGAAAAATATGTATTTTCTAAAACAATGACATAAAATAAAAGAGTTAATGTGTCCAAACATTTGCAATGGAAAAATAATTAATCTGCAAAACATTTAAAATAGATGGATATTCGTGTATTAATTCTTTGACCAACCACCATGATACTAAGAGTGTAATCTTATGTACTTTATATTAAGGTTCGCTGCCAATGTTAATCCAGCAATAAACACTTAAATATATGAAAAAATATTTGTTTCATAGCTAAGCATTTGTGATATTATAGCTTTTTATATTTTTTACTTAATAAGTGAGTTATGGGTTTTGCATTTTTATTATTGGGAGAAAACTAAAGATATCAATAATGAAATAATAATCATTATAGAGGATTCCATTTCTTTAA
>APFE031457333.1:7816-18648 GCA_000404065.3 Pinus taeda | reverse complement strand
ATTATGTTTCAATGTGCAGAGATTTTACTATGTAGGGATGGAATATCCTTGTCGATTTCACAAACATATCTAACACTATTACAAATTTTTAGATTATATATCGTATGAATTCTTATGAAATATGGACAATGTGTGAGAAAACAAGGAATATTATTTGTTTCATTATCAGAAGCTTTTGCTGTGTGGAGTATGAAGTATGTGCAGGAGAGGAATTACGTAGAGATTTTATTTTAGAACTATGAATATTTGCATAGTACATGGTGTTTATGGGAGAACATAATGATTAAATTGTCAATTTTCATTTTGTGATATTTATACTATGGGTTTGTGCGGGAGAATGGGTGGTGCATAACACAATTTTGTAATTTTGCTTATTTTCCATATGTAGTAATGCATAATCACTTACTCTTAGCTAGTTATATACCTATTAATGCCTTACAAACATTCATTTACAATTGAATTCTATAACTTTTATGACTTGCAATATAAGCTACCATTTTACAAACAAATTTAATACTTTGACACGTATCTTGATTGTATTTCATATTAAGGGATATTTGCATGAGAGCTAGAATATTATTGTGTTTTGTTATATAGAGAATTTATTGTGCATAACATGAAGTATGTGCAGGGGGGAATTGCGTAGAGCTTTGATTTTAGAACTATGAATATTTGCAAAGGATAGCATATTTATGGGATAACACAATGATTAAAACTATTAATTTTCATTGTACAGGGTTTTTACTATGTGCTTGTGTGGGTGAAAGGGTGGTGCATAACACAATTTTGTAATTGTATATCTTTTCAACAATTTACAAATACTCATTTAAAATTCACTACTATAACTTTTATGACTTACAATACAAACTTTAATATGGGTTTTGCACAAGGAAAAGGTGTGTACAATAAAACATATTTCTATTTTTAATAAGACTTATTTGAATACTTTTTTTTAAGTAAACAAAATGTATATGTCTATAAGAAGATTACTTATGAAAATTGGTTTACAGTTGAGCTTGTAAAATGAAATATGGAGGTTTTTCATAGTGTTTTGAATTGCGTGAATGCTTTGAGAGTGTGTTATTGTTGCAAATGTTAATCAATGGCCATGATATCATCATACTTGTAATTGTTGTCATCTTCATTAATTAAAATTTTCATTTTGTTGATTATAATGTCATACGCTGAGAAGATGGGGATATGATACTAGCATTATTGACAGGTGCATCATTTCTGGTTCATTGACACTACATCGTATTCCCATATTCTCAACATAGAACATTGTGATTGAGTAGGGACTCCTGATAATCATAAGGATTATCTTCAAAATGTTTTGGTGCTTTCGGATCATAACACATCGGTAAACAATATAAAGTCTTGCTTTTTTGTAGATATTTCTTTAACTCTTCTCTGAATTAATTGCATAGCATTATTTATTGCTAATGTGATTTTTCCATTACTCGCTTTTTTTGCTAGGTTATTTCTTTTTTTTGTAGTTTTATAGTGTAGTAGATTCATAGGACTTGTTATTTTTGGTAGATGATTATTACATTTTGTTGAGGATAATGTAATGTGTTGATATGTACTAAGCATATTTTGTCAATTATAATGTTATAAGTCGAGCATATGGTGATATGATATTACAATTAATGACAAGTGCATAATTTATGGTTCATTGGCACTACATCATATGCCCATATCATCAACACAGAACATTGTGATCGAGAAGGGGCTCTTTATAATCGTAGGGCTTCTCTTTGGAACATTTGGTCCATTTGGAGCATAGCCGAAAGAGAAAATAAGCTTTCATTCATTTTAGATATTTCTTTAGCTCTCCTCTGAATTATTAGCATGGCATTATCTATTGCCAGTGCGATTGCAAGAATTTACATTATCGGTAGAATATTGTTGCACTCGTTTCATTAGTACTTGCAGATCAAGTTCAATACACTTTGTTTTAAAAGTACATCAAATATTCTTAGTTCAATTCAAAAAGGATAAATTACATGTGGAATTTCTCGGATTTATAGCAATTAGTTTTGGAATAGTGATAGTTATTTTATTGCAATTCTCAACAACACATGTATGGAATTGCGTGCGTGATCTCAAAGAGCTTCGAACGTTAAGTTGAAATATTCACAACAGCATCATTTGAAATTCCCATGAAATCCATTAGTGGAGATACAAATCCACCACTTGAATAATCAAAAGATATATTAGCTCTCAAACAATATGCATTAGTCAAATCCAAAATTGAATGTCCTTTACATCTATCTAAGAGGGTTTATTTATAGAAGGTAGAGTGACTTTTAATCCGCCATGACCTTTAACCTACCCTCATGAGTCTTCAACTTCCACACGACTTCTCACATTTCATATGACTGTCTACTCTAAATCCTAATTTAAATTTAGAAAAATACTAATTACATCAAAATTGAAGAAACAAAGCATTGCTAATCAGCTAGCCTAGTGATGGAAAGTTCTAGAGCTTATATATGTAGATCACAAACCAAGTATGCCAGCCAAATTTCGTATTCACCTGCAACTATTAGGATCCTGTGTTGTAGCTCATATCCAAGCCTCGTGAGGTATTCTATGCATTTCATGAAAATGTAGGATTTCTTACTTGTGTCTAGTTCAACAACATTGTCAGATTTGTGTGAAGGTTCATGGGTTCAACCAAATTTTGTGCGATCACTTCTTTTGTAGCCTTTAAATTGTCCCTTGTAGAGGCTTGTTTGATAGGATCTAGAATTGCTTTAACCTCTTTCTTGACTTCTTCTTTCAATCATGTTTCACCTAATGCACCAACGAAACTTATCTTCTGTACCTTGAGAAGATATTCTAGCACATTATATAATTTATTATAGGAGGTAATTACCTTACCTAAATCTCTGCTAAACTTTTCATGTGATTGCATCTTGATCATCACATCAACTTTACCCTTGTTTTCTTTTATCCAATTTTTCCTTGGGAGTTATTCGAGTGCATTTGGATACTTGATGGTCCATTCGTATACGAGACTGACTATTGAGGAGGCTATCTCAATAAAAGTTCATCCGTCTTTTGAATCACTTTGAATGTTAAGAAATGGATGCATAACATATTGTAGATTGAACATCTCATTATAAACCAGATCCATTTCTTCTTCTAATATATTAACTTCTTCTAGAACGGATGTCTCGAAATCCTCACTCTCATCTCATCCTATAGCTATAGAATATTATGTTGAGAAGTAGTTAACTTTTCTTTCAATTCTTCAACCTCTGTTAGGTCCCTATAATAATAGTGATTCCCCCATTAATATTGTCATTGTATCCCTTATCGCTATTATTGTGCCCCTATTGTCCCCATATTGTTATTATTGTGTCCCATAAAATCACACTATTGTTATTGTTTTTCCCTTATATTATTGTTTTTATGTCAGCTATGATTATATTGTGACCCCTTAGACTCCTATATATAAAAAGGAGGCTTTTTCATTTGCATCATCCAATAATTGTTCATTTGTGTAATGTAAACAAGGTTTCTCCCTCAAAGAGGCTGATTTTGAATTCATTGATCTATATTTTCTATATTTTTGTGAGTTGGTTTCTTAACATTTGGTATTAGAGCTTTGGATTCTAGGGTTTCACTGCTCCAAACAGGGCATTACAGAATTTTCACTATAACGTTTTTTTCTATGACATTTCAGAGGATGGAATTAAAACCTGTTTGAGCCTAAATATCGTTGAACCTAGGGTCTGAATTATAGACCTTTTCTCACTAGATTTTCAGAGATATGATGAAAGGAAGTTATGGTTTTTGCACGCTCCTTAATTACATCCCAAATAGGTGACCGTGGGAAAAGTGTCATAACTTTTTCTCTGAGAATCAGATTGTGATTTCGTAAGAATTTACAGAAATAGGAAAAAAATTAGATTTCTAGATATCGTTTCCAGATCCAAAGGTCGAAACAATGACACGTGGTGCTTAATACAAGTTCGGTCTACTAAAAAAGTATATAATCACGTAATATTAAGAGATTGGGCATAACTCTTTCTTGGAGAATCCAATTTTGATCATACTGGTGGAATTGGAAATAAGAGTCGGAGAGCTACCGCAAGACTAAAATTCTGAGCTTAGATATTCCCAATTACAGAGATAAAATCGATTCAATATCGAGCTCTATAAAGCGAAAAAGGTGTGTAGTCTTTTTTAAATTTTTCATATGCTTTGGTTGAAAATTTAGTTTGAAGTGATTCAAAGGGCATAGTGAAGCATAATTATCATAAATTGATGCCCCGAAGAAATAAAATGGAAACACCTATTAAGCAACCTGAAAGATCTAGCATGACTAATGAAGAAGAGGAAGAAATGCAACATGATATATCAAAATTACAAGACGAAGTGCAACAAATTTTATTCTCACAAAAGGTAACAGAAGCTACGATGGATGGTTTAAAGAAAGGTGTGGAAGCTAAGATGGCTGGCCTGGAAGCTACTATGGAGGGAATGGAAGCTAATATGAATGGTGTGGATGCTAAGATGGATGTTATAGAAGAAAAACAAAATGGCAACATTGAAGATTTGAAGATAGATTTGACAAAATTGCTACAATAAATGCTTACTAATGGCGAAAGGGTAGTAAAGGAAACCCATAATGAGAAGAAAATAAATGTTAATCATGATTTCATAGACTCTAACATTTGATTTAAGACTCACTATGTTTCAAAGATCGATATGAGGAAGTTTGATGGCAAGGATCCTGTAACATGGATACTACAGATGGAGCAATATTTCGATATCCATAATGTGAAAAACACACAAATGGTATGCATTGGAACTTTCTATTTGAAAGAAAATCAATTTGTATGGTATTGATGCCCTTGCTCTTGTAAAAAATTGTCACTTGGGCAATTTTTACAGAAGAAATGATAGTAGAACTAGAACATTTTTAGTCTTATCTCTGAGACCTCTCATTATGTTAACAATATCATGAACTCTAATGAAGAAAGTTGGAGTTATTTCATCATCATGCATTGTAATATATTCATATTGAATTTTTATTTATTGAAGTTTAACATTTTTTGCCTTAGTTGCCTTCATAGCTTTGGAAAAGTTTTTTTCCAAAGATAGCACTAACTTCCTTTGCATTATTATCATATTCGTTTCTTTCTTTCTTCGTTTATGGGTATGGAGGTTGGATATTGATATCTTGATTCAACATCCCCCCTACATTAGCTCCCAATGATTGTAATCAAGATCTCATCCTAGCCTTCCAAAACATAAAGTTAGTTCCATTAAACAAAGGTGCCTTTGTTGAAAATACTCCCATTTCTCTCCTCTTGTTATATCTCCCTTTAACCGATCAAGATTCTTCTAAGGGACCCTACTCTAATATTAAATGTTTGAAATACTAAGGCGGGAGGGGGGTGAATCAGTTTTTTGTTCCCAATTAAGCTATACTTAATTTATGCATTCATTTCAATTCACATAATCAATTACTCCATTATCCAATCACAATGTTATATCTCCTTCAAAGAACCATAAGCAACATTACAATTAATACCATGAAAATTAAATCATATTAACACATCAACACAATTGGACATTGAGAATTTTTTAGGAAACCCAATGTGGGAGAAAGCTAGCATTGTTGTCATTCTATCTTCTTCTATTATTATAATGAAAAATCATTCGTTACATCATTATCTTGTATTGCCGAGAAGACTTGTCAGTATGCAGGCTAATACCTGCAAGAGGCTACAACCTCCATTCGTCTACCAGCTCCTACTAGATGGAGGATCCTATATTCTCACTAAAGGCTCTAACCCCTAGCACTTCATGGATCGTGTTTCATAATGTTTCATACAAGATCAACCTACCAACCATTAAACAGCATGTAGGCAACCTTTCATCTATTTTCAAATTGGACCCACACCAATAATAAACCCAGACCAAACTTTAATTGAGCCATTAAAGATATTGAATCATTGAAATACTGTAAACCAACAAAATCACTAAAACACTAAGTCAACAACTCAATCAATTCCAATCATGTCAATAATTGAAGCAAGACAATATCCCAATCAAATTGATAGTCAAACAATTTATGCACCAATACTGAAAAACACAAAGACTATCAAACCATATCAAGAAGGAACATATATGTCATTCTCAAAATTTGTTTTTCCAAGCCATATAGTCAAGTCCCGAATCATTATAATCAACAACCCATTAGCATTGTCAATACCCAACTCATCAAATCATATCCTTGCAACTTTTTCCATGAAAACCAAATGTTATCAATCAAATAACAGATAAATCTCATAAGTCTAAAAGAGGAGAATATGAAGCATCAATCATCAACAAGCCATACTAGTGATCCACCATTTTAAAGAGCAACTATGGCATGAGTTCCTAGATTCATATTTTCCATGTTATAGATAATAATAAGCGCTAAACCATACTCCGCATTAATATAACCTTGTGCGACAAAATTTTATGAGTAAAGCACTCACAATACCTAAATTTATAACAAAAAGATGTTTTCTTCGAGTGATATAACCCCAAAACAATGCAAGTCCCCATAATATAAGCCCAAAATTATTAAAAAGCATATTCCCTAATATTAAAACTCAACCCTTTTCACAACAGTGGCTTTTCTCATAAGTCCCAAAGGCTTTTTCTAACCTTATATTTATCTGTGTGTGTGTGTGTGTGTATCACCACCTCATTGTAATAACTTTGCACTTAAGCCCAGTCATTGTAGGTTGATGCATCACAAGAGCAATTTAATTATAATCTTCTAGCTGTAACCCATCTAAGTGAGACCCACCTTTAATGGTTGTTGCCACATGATCTCACGCACATGAGCCTAATTTAATGGATAACCGAACTTAACAGAACATCCAGTATTATAATCCTCTGGGATCGCCTACTATAAATTCATGCTTGGTTAATGCCACATGATTCTGTTGTTATATACCGACATGATGCAAAGTTAACTTAATAAAACCCTCTTGGTAGAAGCCTCGACGCAGGGCCCACCTTTAGCATGTGATCATGTTTGGTGCAACCTTTACCATTACCACCTTTACCATGTCCCTTTTAAAATGTCGTTGTTACTCATACTACGTGAGCCTACTTGTTATAGCGTGGCGTAATGGGAAGAAGGATTTATAAAATCCATTGGGGTAAAACCTCCGGGCGATACCTACCTTAATTCCTTCATTCAATGCTTTTGGCCTGCTCACTCTATTCTGATGTTACGAGAAAGGTTTTTACGAAAACCACCAGGGTAGATCCTCTAAGCGAAACCCAATCCTTAATAAAGCTTCTTGCTTTTTCTCTGTCCAATAGTAGTGACAACCCGTGTGCTCTCCCTTATAAGAACTTTTCCTATGCACCCTTTCGGCCCCCTTCTCATGACAGTGCTCCATTTTAAAATATATACAAAAGGATGTAAGGGATTTTAGAAGGACTGGTTATTGAAAAGAAACTTTCTCTCTCTTTAAAGTTTAAATTTAATTTTAAGTTTCACCGTGATAAGCACTTCAACATTATCAGATCAATCATAAAGTAAGAATTACTTTTCAAGAGTTTATGTGAAGTTTTTGTAAAATCAATCTTAATTTCCATAAAAACCAACACATAATCATAATGCTAATAAAAATATATAATGATATTCATAGTTAAACAATATTCAATAGGGTGGGGAAAAGCGTAATAAAATGTGTAATTAAAATCTTAAGTTAAATGTTTAGTTTTTTAGTTTAATATTTTGGTTTTTGTGCGAGGATAAAAAAACTAATAATTACTATATTCCTTGATGCCTTATAACAATTACTAATAATTAACTTATTTAAATACAATGATAAGAGAAGAGAAATGAGTGCAGGATGGATGAAAAGAAAATCCAAATAAAGTTTGTAATGGTGAATTTGGTCACTTGCCATGATGACGTCTCTCCATAGATGAAGCATTTTGAAGATATATCTTAGAGCAATTAGGTTTATAAAATAATTAAGTTAATTTAAATATGTTAAATTTAATTTAAATAAATAATGAAGATACGAGTTGAATTTACATGTGTGGGGAGCTTCAACATGGAAAAGGGTAGATTTGACAACGAATATGATTTAATTGATATACTGACATCTTGTCTCGATCTAATGAAATAGGTAGCTGATGTATGATTCCCATCGAACTATGGGTTATCTTATTCAATCCACTTTATAAATACATGGCATCGGCTTGACTATAGTTGTGTAATAAATGTTGCATGGATAAACATTGATTCTTTTGATTGTAATTTGATGCGCTAATTAAAATATTTCGTTTAATGGCAGAGCTAATAGTAGATAATTTTTATCTCTTACTATAATCGCTTATTAAGTACATGTTTAACTATATTGTTTAATGGGTATATGTTTTATTATTTCTTTTAGAGAGTATTTTAGTTATTTCAAACATCTTTAAGAATATTATATATGATTAGTCGATTTAATACTATTTTCTTATATTATTTAAGATGAGTTGATTTAATTTTTTTGGCGGTTTAAAATGGATGTATAATTTATAGTGTTTTAAATTTAAGTTTATCTTTTGATTATTATTGGAAGGAAAAATAAGGTTGTTGTTTGGAAAGAAAAATATTGATTTAGGATATTCTTGTTAAGTTAAGATGGATAAGCTTTAGCATTATTTTTATCAATAAATGAGGAATGGATTATTCATTTATATATTCATTGTACTTTTGTAATTTTTGTTTGGAATGTGTTTTTTCCTTTTTTTATATTTGGTGTTGGGTGGAATGGAAACTAGGTTGAAGAGTGGAATTGGAATCGAAATTATATTTTTTATTTATTTAGATTCCTTTCAATATTTGTATTGTGGGGGATTTCGCTACGGAAAATTGTTACTGTTTGAGGATTCTGATTTTTTTAAAGTTATTGAACACAATATAAGATAGTCTTATCTTTAGCAAGTGACACTGTTGAAAAGGAAGAAGATCATGCCAATGAGATCTAGATGTGGAGCCACCTTGATATGGATATTCTTTGATTGAGTGAGTAAGAAGGATGTTTGTTGTGCAGGTATAGTCATCTTCTTTGTAAACTAGGTATTCACCAAGGCACAAGTTTTATGATTGAACTCCTTGCTAGGTTGTGTGCCATGGGAATTTTCTTTTGGAATAGATAAACTATTCAAATTTTATGAGAATTCAAAAGTCTTTGTGGAGTGGTTCATTTAGAATTTTTGTAAAACAAAATCTCACCAATATGATATCTACAAGTTCTTCACATATACTGGGGAAAAAATTCATGGGTAGATATATTATCTAAAAAAATACTATTAAATATTGGGCTAGTTTCCATTTAAAAAGTGTCTAATAGTAATATATTTTCTCTTTAGCCCTTTAATTTATTTGATATTTTCAAAATAGATTTAATTAAATTTCCCGATATGTTTAAAATATAAAATATAAACCCTTGATGAACGATAACTATAACATTCCTTAACAAGGAGTAAGCTTAATTATTGATTTTATAATGAGTCCATGATTGATGATCATGGACGTAATGCCATTGGTATGGAGATTCAAACCGTTTCTATTTCTATTCCACTGCATTGGCAACCCAACGGTTGAGCCTCCATTTCAGGTCGTCGATATCCAATGTTTTTGGCGCTAAAACTTGTAAAAACAATGAATCATATAAAAAACCACGCGGCTTATTCACTGAAAAAATTACATTGAATTCTTCATTATGTGGTTGGTTTGTAGCCTAGGATAGCATGTTTATATATATAGGGACACTTTGCTCTATATTTATCGTATTTCTGCATTGGATTACTGAAAAATTAATAATGAATGCTAATAGAAAAACCAAATATACAAATAAAAAAATATTATATTCTTAGATTGGTATTCCTGGTACATCAAATGGTGTAGAAGAGTATATTTTAACCATAAAACTTGAAGTTTGAATTGATATTAGTTGACCTGCAACAATCCCATAGAGAAATTATTAATATCTAGAACATAGATCATATTTTTTCATAGCCAATCTACCAATAATCTTGGAAAAATGGATATAAACAAACTATACAATTTTACCTGAATCCCAAAAATCTAATTCTATTGGTAAATTAAATAATTAAAAGAATTTGGATTCTCTAACCTTACATCATTTAAAAGAAAACAAAAACCACTTCAAAAAAACTAAATCTAAATTAATTGACATAACTTATACTAAATTATGAAGAAATACTAATACTATGTCAATTATTTTATCCAAGAAATACTAATACTATACTAATACTATGAACAAAGAAAATAGGAAGAAAATAATGTATTTACTGAAATTTTATTTATATTTCTATTCCCGGTAGAACTCTGCAACTGAGAGTCTTTTTAGTAGACATGGATAAGTAAAGGTATTTTTAGTCTTTGTTATATAATATTTTATTTGGAAGACACTTATTAAACTGTCAATTAAGAAAATGCATTTATTGACTTCTTCCGAAGAAAAATTAATATCAATAACCAAAACAAAAATACAATATAATTTTTATTAAATAATAAAGGAATACAAAATGTCTTTATTTACGTGGCAAAAAAACAAATTATTTTAAATTAATTCATTTTGCGAAAAAATGATAACAAAGACTAATGCCATATGGGAATGAAGAAAATACAAGAAAGAATAACACCATATGATAATTATTAGAGGAAAGAAACTACAATTTTAATATGATTCACAATTTTATTAGTAAATGTGGTTGAAAATTTTTAATATAAGTTAATGGTGTAAATATAATATTAATTATAACATTCATATTCATAT
>APFE031457332.1:34748-49567 GCA_000404065.3 Pinus taeda | reverse complement strand
TCATGGGGAACATATGCCTATTAGGTACTTCCTTTTGGATTATGTAATGCACCTACAATATTCGAAAGAGTAGTCTTAGGAATTTTTTCTGATCTAGTATATGATTGTGTAGAGGTATATACGGAAGACTTGACAGTATATGGGAATACATTTGAAGAAGCCTTTGAAAATTTGGAAAAATTTCTTAAAAGATGTAAGGAAGCAAACCTTTAACTAAGCCATGAAAAATGTTTTATGATGTTTACAGAAGGGATTGTTTGAGGACATCACATTTCAGGAGATGGGATTAAAGTTGATAAATCTAAAGTTGAAGTCATCTCTAAATTATCAATTCCAAATTGCCAAAAGGATGTTAGAAGTTTTCTAGGATTTACATGATACTATATATGATTTATAGAAAATTTCACTAAAATAGCATCACCACTCTTAAAATTACTTACCAAGCATTGTGAATTGAATTGAATCCTGATTGCCAGTTAGCATTTGAGACTTTAAAAACAAAAATGTCCGAAGCACCCATCTTGAGAGGTCCAAATTGGAAACTACCTTTTCACATTTCAACATATGCTTCAACTATAGCTTTGGGAGCTGTATTAGGAAAAAAATATTTGGTTCCCTGTTCCATCTACTATACAAGTAAGAATTTGACTCCCATTGAGTTGAATTATACTGTAACTGAAAAGGAATTTTTAGCTATTGTTCATGCAATCAACAAATTCAGACATTATATAACAGGGTATCAAACCTTTGTTGATACAGATCACTCTGAAATTAGATACTTAATGAATAAACCTATTACTAATGGCAGAGTTACAAGATGGCTTTTAATCTTGCAAAAATTCAATATTACTATGCTAGATAGTTCTCGAAAACAAAACACAATTGCTGATTTCTTGTCTAGAATTCAAATATCAAAGATGACACTCTGATTCAAGATAAGTTTCTTGATGAATATCTTTTTATAGTGACTACTCAAATCCCTTGGTTTGCAAATATTGCCAATTACTTAGTCACAGTGAAATTTCCTTCGCATTTTTTTCCTAGAGAGAAAAGAAAAATCATTCAAATATGTGCAAGATACTCATGGATCACTAATGAATTGTCTAAAATAGGTCCAGATCTCATTATCAGAAGATGTGTTAGGGAAGATGAAATTCCTGAGATTCTTAAGGCATGTAATGATGAGCCGTGTGGTGGACACTTTGCTGACAAGAGGAAAACCTATAAAATCCTTTGTTTAGGGTACTATTGGCCATCCATCTTCAAAGATGACAAAGAATATGTTAGGAGGTGTGACAACTACCAAAGGGCAGGGAAACCTGCTCCTTCAAATGAAATGCCACTACAAATTTAGGTACTCATTGAACCTTTTGAAAATGGGCCTTGGATTTTGTTGGACCAATTAATCCTCCATCTAAGAAAAAGAAGTATATATTGGTATGCATTGATTATGTCACTAAATTGGTAGAGGCCAAAGCATTACCTTTTGCTAATGAAAAATTTGTAGTCAATTTCCTTTTTGAGGACATATTCACTAACTTTGGTGTTCCAAGAGAAATTGTGATAGATTAGGGATCTCAATTTACATCTAAAATGGTGAAGGGTCTTGTTGAAGATTACAAGGTCAAACATAGTAAATCTACTCCCTATCATCAACAACCAAATGGTCAAGTTGAATCTACAAATAAGGCAATTGAAGGAATTCTCACTAAGACTATGCATATACATAGAAGAGATTGGGCAGAAAGGCTTCCTGAAGCCTTATGGGCTTATAGAACTACATGGAATAACACAACGGGACATACACCCTATGAACTCTTTTATGGGAAGCAAGTCTAGTTCTCTATAGAGTTTCAAATCAAACCTTCAATATGGCAGTCTCGTTGGGACTGGATTTATCATAGAAAAAAGAACATAGATTGGAGAAACTCAATGAGCTTGATAAAATGAGGCAAGATGCAGTTCAAAGAACCAATATAGTCCAACAACAGACGGCTAAATGGCATGATAAATATATCAAGGAGAAGAAGTTTCAAGCAGGAGATTGGGCACTGTTGTTCGATTCAAAGTTCAAATATTTTTAAGGGAAGTTTCAAACTCATTGGCTTGGGCCATATGAGATTGAAGAAATCTTTAATAACGAAGCAGTAAGGATAAGGACAATTGATGGAAGAAAAATACCTCTTCATGTGAATGGTCATCGGTTGAAGATATATCAGAAACCAATTTCAAGAGCTCAGAGTTCATTCAGATTTTCCAGAATAACTCTGAATTGAAGCTAGTGAAGAAAAATCCTTCTTCTCCACTAACTTAGTGTTTATTTTTTGCAAAAAAAATAAATAATAAAAAAATGAATAAAAATAAATAAATAAAATAAATTGTATGAGGTTGAAAACCAATCATTGATTGGCATACTTATACAGAAAATATAGGGTGAAAATCAAAGATTTCTGACATCCTATATTTTCCATTTCCTTTCTCTAATAAGTAGTGACAAAAAGCTACATTAATTTGCAGTTTAGAGTCTAAAAATTCATAGTATCATTCCATCTGATTCTGTTTTTATTTTATTTTACAGTTCCACTCCATCTCACTGTCATATTTCATTTACATTTTATTTTTACAGTTTTACTCCATTTCACCCTATTTCACATTTTATCTTACACCTCATTCCAACTCACTATCGTAACTCATTTCCATTTCATTTTTACACTCATATTCCATAACCATATTTTACTTTTCCTTCTTCTCACATTCTGCAGCTGATTCTATTCCGCAGCTAATCTGATTCTGCAGCTACAACTTACTTATCAACTTTGCACAATTGTACAACTCACAAGTAAATCATGAATATAGGAAAATTGAAGAATCAAGTTTTGGAGATAAACCATGCTAAAAGTACCTACGGATCAACACCAAAAGAATTATCAAGGAAAAGGTTAAGTTGTAAAGGTAAAATGAAAAATTTATTTCAAACAACAAGTTACAAACATAAGTCATGTATAATATAAATGATCGTTTGTCTCCTGAAAAAGTCATCATTTTATTTGACTGCCACTTTTTGATACCACATCTCTGTCACATCTTCCACATTTACCAAATGGTCTATAATAAGGTCATGATACCACACCTCCACTACACTCTCCATACTATGTACTGAAATGGTACCTAATAACTCCATTTGTTAATAGTCAAAACTACTACGTGACCAACGTATTCATGTCTCTCCAAACCCTCATCGTCTACTTATTCCCTACAAACCCATAGTTCTTTTTCACCATACCCATACTCTGTGCATTTCATAGACCAGGAGAGTAATTTTAAAGGCTAGAAAATTCTATGAAACAAAAGCCATGGGACTCATTGTTAGGACAGAGCCAGTAGGAGAAAAATATATGGAAGGATACCCACAACTCAGGGAGATATTGCAGAAGGCTGGATGGCTCAATTTCATTGAAAAATTTGATGGCCATCACAAAGAGATCACAAAAACCTTTTCCAGATCATTCGATGGTACAAAAGTAGAAATTGGAAACATTAAGTTTGCAGTAACAAATTCTTACATAGCAGAAAACAAAACTGCCAAGACTTGGTGAGAGATAGTTGAAAAATAAGGAATTTCACAGTGAATCATGGAAGGTAATCCTCAAGAACCAAGGTATGGATGTCTCTGTGTTTAGAAAAGAAATTCCTATTTCAGCACTTAAAAATAAATGGAGAAGCATGCTTTTGATATTACAGAAATTCATTATTTGTGAGGGGAGATTTGGGTGCATGTATGTCTATCATATACATTTATTGAAGAACTTTCTATAAAATGGACACATCAACCTCCCTTTCTTCCTTCTAAATATTTTAAGGAGGATGGCTTCAAATGTACAGAAGAAAGTAGAATTCATAGACACAATTGTGTAACACCATGGGTTGGTAAAAATATTGGTTGAGTTTCATTTGAAGAAAATAGGAGATACTTAGGAAAACGTCCTGATAAGAAACTATTTCGAAGAGGAACCAAAATCACCTGAAGAGGGTAATGTCAGAAGGAGTAGGAGGAAAAATAGTAGTATGACCATTCAAATCAAACTTGAGTCCTCCAAACAAAAAAATGATGAAGAGCTAGTCTCTGAAAAATTGACAGTGATCAGACAACAGATCAAGCAAAAAGGGAAGATGAAAGAGAAAGCTGGTGGAATTACTAGAAATAAACCTGAATTTTCATTACAAAAAGATGATGAACAATTAGTCTCTAAAAAATTAACAAGGATTAGGAAACAAATCAAGAGAAATGAAAAGATAGGAAAGGAGAAAGAAGGTACAAAGGAGGAGAACATAAGCCCTATACAACTTAGAAGGAGCTATAGACTTCGAGGTATGCTAAAGAAGTTAACATCAAATGGAACAAAGTTCATAAATCTAGAAGAAGAAACCCCAGTACCATCTCCTATTAATGTTCCATTTACACACAGTCCTCAAAATTCCCTTGAACAATATTTCGAAGGTAGCCCTAGCAGAGGATCTCAAGGCATAGACCTAATGTAGCAACAAATTATGATTATATAGAATCACTGGAAAAGAAAAGTGCCTCAATGGATCCAGAATCCTCAGCCAATCCAGAACCCCTAGTCAATCCATAAGAACCTCTAACTAACTCTCTCAAATAGGAAATCTATGAGTTAGAGATATTGAACAAGCATATCAAGAAAGAAAATGAAACCCTGAGGAAAAAAAAGTAAATTGGATAAAGTTGTTCATGATAATACAATACTATACCTAGGGCTATGGTACAAGAAGAATATGAAGTTAAAGAGGAAGAATAGAAACTTGAACAAAATAGTCATCAACCCTAAATACATACTTCTGATGAAGAAACCAAGGATGGCAATCACTTCAAACAGGGGCTAGAGAAGAAAATTAGATGTACTAGCAGAGGTGTCTGAGTAGATGCAATAGGAAAGGAGAATTCACATTTTTGGAAAAATTGCATGGGTACATGCAATGATTTTATAGTGGGGGTATGTTGAGCCTTAGAATTACCCTCTCCTCGAAAAATTTTCTCACATCTTTCCCTTGCTTTTCCATAAGAATACAATCCCCATCAATGATAAATGATAGATTTTGTCTTAAGGAGGACATTAAATGATTGACATGTTCTACTTTTATGTTTTTTCTATTTGAATAAACTTTTGCAAATTACCTACAGAACACAGCCTATTCTGTAGCTAACTTTGTGTTCCATAGATATTTTTGTGGTTTGGCAGGTTCTAGGTGTCAAATGAAGAAACCGGCCACATGGGCATCTGTGCAATCATCTCGACATGGATTATATCCTAGTCAACCAGCCGAGATCGATAAAAAGGCCAACTCAAGAGAACATTCAAAGGTGGAGTCAAACATATGAAACTCGACAGCAATAGGACTCTTTGTCCACTCTTCGTGGTTAATTAATAAATCCAACATTTCTGTTGTAGCATTAACTCAAACCAGACACCTGTGTAAACGATTATGTGCAACCATCTTGCTCGAATTCAAGTCACCTATAGCTGATGAAACATTTACGTATTTTTGTTGTCATACATGTAGACCACGTGTAGCTATTTTTCCTCAAGAGACAGTTATGATTATTTTCTTTTAAATATGAGTTGTACAGAACTGAGAGGGGTTTGAAGTTTTTCATGTATTAAGCTGATACTGGCAGCTCTGTAATTTTGAACTTTTGTTCCCGTTTATAATATAAAGTCGTGTATTCACTAATGATCATTTGAAAGAGTATTTTCACTTAGCTAGTAGCTCAACCCAATCAGTTGCAGAGGTCCCCTGCATTGAAGGAGGATTTCCTTTCATTTGTTTTCTGTTCAATTTTAATTTCATCATTTGCTTTTAGTAGTGTTTGTAACTTAGGTTGATTTCCTAAAGTTTGATTTATTTTAGTTTTTATCAATATCATAATGTTAAAATTCAATGGTGCTGTCTTGTTTCTCCAATCCATTTCATGAAGGAAATGACTTTGTTTTTAAACAGAGTAAGGTTGAAAGTAATGAGGATGCAATGTTGATTAGTTTACTCACTATTTTTGTTATTTATTTCCTAGTTCATATTGCCAATGCACTGTGTGGATGAATGTTTTTGATCACCATTTCAAGCTAATATCCATCCTAAACAAAATGGTTAAGCATTCACTTTACACAAGGGTTGAAACCAATCAGTTACTTTCTGCATGTTTTATTTAGTTCTTTAGACCATAAAGTAAAGAAAATTTCTTGTATTCCTTCTCAACAAAGCTATCTTTCAAAATTCAAGGTTTGGGTAACTAGAAGTACTTCAGTTAATTTCATTCTCTGTATTTATTGAAAATTGACTTACAACTTTACCTTTTAATTTTAAGAATTAGATTCATGACTTAGGATTAATGACAGGATAGGATAGATGCTCTATTTTTCCTTCTTTTAACTTAGATTTTGACTAGTTTTAAGCTCTTGGTTCACCTTTAGGAAGTTTAGATTCAGCTTCTCATAGTTCAGATTGTACATCATTCGGAATCAAAGAATAGAAACCCCCAAAAACAATATAAAATACAAAACAACGAAGTAAGAAGGGTTAACTAAGCACATACAGTGCGCTACAGTTCATTATCTTGTGAACCTTCGTTGTAATTTATGCATGAAATTTAGGACACTAAATTGGCTAAACACATCTGCCACATTTTTTTCTTCCTTTTTTTTCGATAATTTCAAAGCCATAAAGGAACATATTTGTGACCCATTTTTGTTTCTCTTTTGTGGATATTATTTTCTCCAAGAAGTAATTTAGACTATCATGATCTTTTTTTTACTTTAAAGTGTCTTCCTATTAGTTATGGATGTCATTTCTTAACTACATGTAGTATGGCTAGCATCTTTTTCCCATATATGGGTCTAATTAAATTATTTCCTTTACGTTCACTACTCTCAAAGGCAAGGGGTCTTTTGTCTTGCATGAAAACTACAACAATTCCATGGTCTAAGAGACCACACTCCATAACCAATATTTTTATGAAGGAAGGTGTCTCCATGATGAGAATTGAACACATAACTTACTTAAGTCTTTAAAATTATTTGGTTGGTTCTTTAGTCCAAGAAAATTATTCCTTATTTTATTAGAGGTGTTTCTATGTGACCACAATTATTGATAAAATTTCAGTAATATCTTATTAATTGTAAGAATCCTTTGAGTTTCTTGAAGGTTTTAGGGATTGGTCATTCCATCATAACATTTATTTTGTTAGGATCCACCTTCACACCATCAAGTGATACAATATGACCCAAATATTCCATTTCTTGAACCATAAAGGCACACTTCGCAGGATTTTCATATAGTTGTTGCTCCTCCAATAGTATGAAGACCCTATCACCATGCTGTACGTTCTCTTCCCAAGTTTTTTTGTAGATCATTATGCAGCAGAAAATATTAGCACAAATTTTCTAAGGAAGGGTTTGAAAATAGAATTCATCAAGCTTTGAATGTTTACAATACATTTATAAGTCCAAATGGAATAACCAAAATCTTGTAATGACCTTTGTGTGTTATAAAAGTTATTTTGGGAATGTATTCTTACCTCATTCTAATTTGATGATATATAGAATGAAGATACAACTTAGTAAACAAAATTACTCCATGCAATTCATTTAATAACTCATCAATGGAAATAATAAGAAAATTTGATTGTAATTTTCTTGAGTTTTCTGTAGTCTACACACATAATACAAACCATCCTTTTCTATAACCATCACTTCTATTGAAGAGAAAACACTTGATCTAGCTTGAATTATGCATGCCTCTAACATTTCTTGAGCAATAAAATAAAACTCACTATTTTGTGCATGTGGATAGTTATAAGGCCTAATGTTATGTAGTACAATTCTATGTTGGAAGTGAATAGTGTGGTTATGATCTCTGAGACCCTCAGGCATTTACCCAAATACCTTAACATGATTGCTGATAACTTTTTAAAGATTCATTGGGTAAAAGCATATAGATGTTTGAACATATAATGAACAAAATTTCTTGTTTTTTTTTAGAAATTTTGTCATGATATTAGAAATTGTCACTTTTCTACGTTTCCCTTGGACACCTCTAAGTCAGTTTCCTTTCCTTTTGAAAAATCTTATGAAAATATCTTTGAAATCAAGGGTCATTGTTCCCAATTATTTTAACCATTGAACCCCTAATACAATATAAACACCCCCCATTTGGATTTATATAATTTTACTAAACAATAAATAACCCCCCATGTTAAGCTTAATAATATAGCACTTCCCTGACTAATTTATGGTACCTCCTGATGAGCCTCAATATTGCAACAAGAATGCTGCAACTCCCAACTCTACCGACTTTAATTATCAACTTGGGGTTTGTACAAACTTAAGAGGTATCGGCACTATATCTGAATCATACAATGTATCATTTCTTTGTTGTTATGATGTAATGGAGTGCATGTACTGAAACCAAATCCTAAACGAACTGCATAAAATGAAATGCTCGAAATGAAAACCTTAACGTATTGCAAGAAATAATGTACAAGGAAAGAAACATATTCTAATTGCATAAAGATCATGAAATAAATGTAGAAGAAACCTAACTTAACCCTATTTATCACATGTGATGATCTAAACTAACTGAGCATGGACTCTGATCTAGGGAGTATTAACTACTATGTGCATGTGTTAATATAAAAGAACTCTTTTTTTAATCTTTTTGTTTTTATAAATGCAAATGGTAATCCTCACTTGTTCTTTGGTAGGAGAGATAGGTATGGAGGAAGAGGGTTAAAATGTTCTTTATGGCATAGAGGTTAAGTAGAGACCTAATCCCATTTTCGATGATGATTTTTCTCAATTTGGGATCAAAACATGCCACTACAGGATTTCTTACAGGATGTACTAGTGCTCCTATATGATCCCCTCTTTTACTACACGATGTTACATATTTACTATATAAAATTATAATTCATCGAATGACTAAGAGAATCAAATAAAAATTGGATCGTACAATTTTTTTATTTACTAGGATTTATTAGGTCTCCATAACAAGTTGAATCATTTAAAAAGACCTCTATTAACCCATGCTAAAAAATAACAAAAAATTACTAGTCTAAAAATCAGAAATTTGAGAACTAGTGAGCTAGTAAAGCCATCAAATTCGTAACCTAATAAAGTGAAAATGAAATGGAGTAAATTTTGTTATGAAATAGAATGTTTTTTGATGTAATGCAAGTGGAATCAACTTGATTGAAGCTCGTTAGAATGGTCTAAAAAATAGCAGAAATTTACTGCTAGTTGCCACAAAGGGGTTCCAAAAATCTAGATTTGGGAATAAGAAGACTAATCCAAGTAGCTCAATGATTACTATGACATTCAAAATATTTTCCAAGGATGAAATGATGATTTTTATCCTGCAAAAGAACTTACATCAACCATTTAACCCAATCCTACAAAAAGAAATCATTAATACTAAATGCAAAAATAGAAAGAAATAAAAACAAGAGATACATGTGAATAAGAAGTGAAAAGAAGGAAAGAAAATGACACAAAAGGGCTCTAAGACTCCTGCGATGAACAATCCCAAGGAAGCTTAGAGACCTATGGAAGAGAACAAGATTTAGAAACTAAGCATGACACCAATTTTCATTATTTTCATCAATACAATTATATCCCTGAAAGAAAATACAATGGCGCTGCAAAAATACGAGTTCTCTCCACAAGAAGACTAATAAAAATCTACCCCTAGAGGAAAATTCGACTTGGTACTTATAGAAAATGATTAGGAATCATTCCTCATGAAAGGAGGAAGCTTTCCCCACCAAAATCCCTTGATTAGTTGATTTGGTTCCCAGTAATAGGAATCTGCATTAAATGGTGGGGAACACATTCCTAGATTTTCTCAATCATTGAAGGTCCACAATATGTGCCATAATTCCATAATATCTTATTTATTTATTATTTAACAGTGATCCTCCTATAGTAGGGAGAAAGTCCCTAATAATCTCCTCCTCCAAATCTTCATAAATTGCCCAATATTCTCATAATATTCCACAAAAATAAATAATATTAGGCACAAATATACAATTATTCATAAACCTTCACAATGAATATATTAAAGTTAAGAATGCATTATCTAATGCAAGAAGAGAGGTTTAATGTGTCGAAGGATGGTCATAAGCCTTAATTTGTGTTTAATTTAGAGGCAGGGGCCTTAATTTATGTCTAATTTAGAGGCTCATCATACTCCATACTAAAAATGTTGGTCATCCTCTAAGAAACCTTGTGACATCATTGTGCCTCATTCATGGCCCTGGTGGCCTCTCTCTTGTGCATTAAGAATCTTGGTTGTAAGTTCTGCAAGGACAAGCCCAAAAACATATTTTTGTAAAGAAAATCCTTGTTTCTTGAGACCATTAGTTTGCTTACTTCCCCTTATTCAATATGGGTTCTTGAATATTTTTTAGTTTGGCAAGGTCTTCCACATTCTTATCAACCTTCTACTACCGTGTTTCACCATTTGGAAACCTTTGAAACCTTAAAAATGTCATTAGATGAGAACTAGGACATCCTGTAGTAGTTTTTGTCAAAACTACAAGAAACCTACAGGAATCCCTGTTAAAACTACATGAAACCCTTTTTTATCATAAATGATAGTCTAAGCCTAGGACAGGCCCTCAACTCAACTCCCATGCCCTTCTCTCATTTCCAGAACATCTTTTAAATCTTGGACAAAATCTAGAAAGAGATTAGAGACCTATTGGAAAGTCCCTTTTCATCACTGCGATTTGAGTTCTGTTTTAATGGTGGATGACTTGTTTCCTTTTGTTGCCTTCTTCTTCTCTCTTGTGGCCTAGATGGTTTCCTAATGGCCTTGGAGTTCTCTGTTTTCATTATGTCTCCCTTAGGCACTGTCATTTTGGGTTTTAACACAATTTTTTCTTTCTTCCTTCTTGTAGCAGCATTCTTCCTTTCTGTAATAGTCATTCCTTCTTCCTTCAGAGTCTTTTAACTGTATGGGAGTGATGAGAAATGATGTAGGTTTGTGAAATGGAGAGGATGCTCTGTTTGTTTTTTCATGAATTTTTCACAGTGAGATGGGGGTTGTTCTTGAAATTATGAAATGGGATGGATGAATGATGGATAGATAGTGAATATGATGTGGATGGAGGGCTTGTAGTGCTATGGTGACTTGGCCTTTGCAAAAATTTCTTCTTTTAACTACTGTCCTCATTCCTTGAAATCATCACCCTTCATAATTTGTCTTTTCAACATTGCATAAGTGAAGGAGTGAGTTGCAATTAACTATTTGAAGGCCATTGAAACTGTTGACCCATGCTTAGCTTATAAAACCTAATCTCTTATGCATTAACAACAATTTTTTATCTATAATATGATTAAGAGAAGAGGTCAAGAATATTTCATACCTGTACCTACCTGATGGTTGTTAGAGAGACATGCATGCTGCTGCTAAGTTAATGTTGTTGTGCTTATCATGAGTCAGGTACATCTTCATGATTTCCTTTTTCTTTTTTGTTGATCTTATTTTGCTAATGGGTTGTCTTCTTGCTGATGTGCAGGTGATGGTTTCCTCTGCTGTTGCTGAGCTCTGGAGGAGTTTCATTGTATTTGTAGTTATGGTTCTCCTCTTTCAATCATGGTGCTAAAGGTTAGGCCTGGAGCCTATTGTTACTTCCAAATAGGCTGCTGTAGCTGCCCTTTTCTTTTGAATGTTTGTGTCCTTTCTTTGTTGAAGGGTGAATAGGTATTGGAATGAGTGGAAGGTGTGGCCATAGAGTGACATGGTCATGATGGGTGCTGGTTGAGATGTGGTGAAATCAATATCCTTTTTTCCTATCCCAAAACAAATCTGCATCATAATTTTTCCATAGGACTATCTTTCCTGTAGATTTTCAGAACTTCCTAAAGTACCATAGGAAACTCCTGTAGTAATTCAAGGTAGCCTATTGTAGGAGACTTCTTTTGTCCATATCTCCCGAATGGTAGAATGTATTTAACTGAAACTTTTTGAGCATGTTTTCATCATCATTATGCACCTCCCCATAATAAAAGTTTGGTCAATGGATGCATGGATCTCGAGAAAAAATAAAAATGGCTGAAGGTGATGGAGGTTGATTTATTGGAAACCTTGCACTAGAATTTGTTGAAATTTCTTGGGCATGTTACCATCATGCATATGAACCTCCCCATGAAACATCATTTTAAATGCATCCATAGTTTTCAAGTTATGGAAGAAATAAAATTATGCTCTATGTATTTTTGTTTCCTGTAGTAAAACAGAGCCTTCTTGTAGTTTTTTAGGACAACAAGCAAACTAAATGGGAAAAGCTTGAGAATTATGGGTGGATGGTGGAAATATATTAGGGTGATGGATTTCATGGCCTTGGCCTTGTTGGAGCATTTGAGCAAAGGAGGAGAAAGTCAAAATTTGACTTCTTTTGACTATGTTTGACCTATTTTTTATTTCTTTGGTGGCAACTTTTTTTTGTTCCTTGTAGATGTTGGAGAACACCTACATTCATCAAAGAGATAAATGGAGCAAGGATTTTTTTCATTTTCATTTCCTCTTTTTTTTCTAGGCCTACTAGCTGCCTCAATGAGGTTTTCAACTAATAGGTTTGCCTAGGCACCTCAAAGGAGGTTTTCACCTAGGATGTTGTTGGAAATAATTCTTTTCAATATGCCTTCCTTAAATTAATCATTAGATATTGATCATTAACTTGTATGTTAGTACTATATAATAATGAGCATGAAACAAGAAAACAGATAGTCACACCAAAGAACACCAGATATAAGGTGGAAACCCAATATGGGTGAAAACCACTTGCTGCAATATGTCTTTATCTTCTTTCAATTAGAAACTTATTTTACAATGATTTTGTACTGGTGCAGTCCTTTACCAGTACGCAGGCTGCAACCTGCAGAGAGCTACAACTCTCTCTCGTTTTCAGTCTCTCGTGGAAGGGAACTACAACCCCCTTAGCTATTTTACTTCTTTAAGGACCACGTTTCATAAATTTTCAAACTGGATCCATGAACATCAAATAATCTTCAAGTACATGAAAATCACTCAACCTCCTTATACAATGAACCAATGAATCACCCAACTCTTCAGAATGCTGTAAACATAAAAGTAATACCAGAAATCTAAACCGAGAACTATGCTGCAATGGATAAAAGACAATCAATAATTGTTTCAAGATAAGACTACAACTTCACCAACAGTGGCATGCGTATATCTGTAGCTCTTCTGAGACTGAACTGCGCAGATCCGCACTGGTTGTTCTTCTGCTCTGCGTACTTTTCTTAAGATCCGCACCTTTACTTTTGAATTACATCATACATCAGCAATGTGCCTTTTCCTTTCCTGCGTACCTTGCACTTCACCCTTTTCTGTGCTGCGTTCACCCCGCACTATGCCTTCTCCTGCACTGCATATCCCGCACTGCGCCTTTGAGTGTGCAGCATACTCCTACACTGAGCCTTTCACTGCACTGCATACCCCCTGCACTGTGCCTTCGGATCACCTGCGGACTTCTGATTAGGGTGAAATTTTCATTACTCCAATGTGCCACAGTCAGTCAGATCCACAGATATGTTCATGCGCCCGAGAGATCACAACTTATCAATAGATTCACTTTACGTTTTCTCCTCTATTTAGATCTAGCTTTTAAAACCATTCCCTCAAAATTTCAGATCTTAAGATATTCAAATTTCACAAGTGTGTGGCCAATAGATCTCTTTTCCTTTTTATAGGCAAGCCCTTCTCAATAACATGGTCCAAAACCATAATAACAAAATACCATGAACCCAATACTTGGGATCAACACTTTTGGATGCAATACCATGGACAAAGACCATTTGATCAAAAACTTTCAGGCTAATACCATGAACTGTTCATGAAGATTCCCATGTGCACGCACTTTTCTGCATTGGAGTGATTGAAGCTGGGGTCCGCACCTTCTGAACGTATCACCTGTGTACATGCACGCACTCCTTGGTCTGCGTACCTGCAGGTCCACAGCTTATTCTAGGATTACCTACGGGTATCTTAATTTCCATGATTTTGAGTGCCTGAACTAAGATCAGCCACAAGAGTGAGTTTCCATCAAGTACAACACCTGTACCATAGAGCCAAAACAAAATCATAATGCCAACAATCTCCCCCTTTGGACTTGATGGCAACCTCAATATCCTCAATGTCATTCTCCCCCTTTGTCATCAAGTGCAAAGGGTTATGCTCCCCCTGAGAACATGCTTAAGTATTTGCTCTGCTGATACTGCTCCCCGTGATCAGATCCATAATCCTCCATAAATTTCTTCAAGAAGAACCATAATCCACCATGACGATGAAAGAGATAGAGACATATTGTAACCATGATCAGATCAGTATCCACGATCTCCTTCTGTGCTACCATAATGCCAAGAATGCATTATATGTGCCCCCCCAAACCTGTGCCATCGACCAATCCATAAACCATCCAATGTACGCAAATACACATATAAAACTCTTGTACAACCAACACATGAGATTCAACAACAAGATGATGCATCAACTACCCCCAACTTTTGCCTGAGGTATTCAAAGGTCTCCCTAGGCAATGGTTTGGTGAGAATATCACCAACTTGTTCCTTAGAAGGAACATACTCCAATTTGACCTTTTTTTCAATCACTTGTTCCCTGAGAAAGTGATACTTGATCGGTATGTGCTTGGTCTTTGAATGCATGACTAGGTTCTTTGAAATGTTGATTGCACTTGTATTATCACATAAGATGGAGATAGG
>APFE031457332.1:7389-32349 GCA_000404065.3 Pinus taeda | reverse complement strand
GAAAAGCTTAGATGCCCCAACCTCCGGTGCCATAACCAGTGTTCATCATTCTTGCTCAAATAACATTGTTGTTCTCCTTCTTCAAATATGTATAGATTATTTGGAGTTGTTTTGCCTTTGATAATAGTTTCTCCTGTATCAAGATCACGAACACTACACCCATCTGATCGAAATATCACCTTGGTTCCATTATCACACATCTGACTCACACTGAATAGATTATGCTTCAAGCCATCAACATATAAAACGTTTCCAACTTTGACCTTTTCTTTCAACTCAACAATGCCTTTTCCTTTTATGGCTGCATGGGTATCATTTCCAAAAGAAACTTTCTTTCCCTTTTCTAAAGCAGTATATGATTCAAGTTTTTCTTTATCACCTATCACATGCTTCGAACATCCGCTGTCGACGTACCATTGATTTTCCTATCCTTCTACATATAAAGCTATCCCACATCTTTCTGGTTGTGTTTCCTTTATTCTCCATGTTTTGGCACTTGAGGTTTGTTCCTTTTGAGTTTATTTCCAAAACCCGCTCCTGCATTCAGAATCTTCATGACCAAAATTATTACAAATAGAACATTCAATTTCACTGTCAAGGGCGGAAAAGTTGTTATAGGTCCTCTTCGTGATTTCAGGCATACTTCTTTGTTTTTGAGCTTCTCTAGTCATGATTGTCTTATAGGCAACACATTGAGTTGCTTTGTGACCAAATTTATGGCAAGAGAAACATTGGCTATTGAAGAAATTCCTGTGACTATCATCTAATCGATTGTAGTTTCTACTGCCATCCATTCTTGAAGAGAATTGGGAAGATTTTACCTGTGGTTGGTTGTAGCTTCTGTTTTTCCTTAAGGTAGCATGCCCCCGATTTTCTTGATAGTCTCTGTTCGTCCTTGAGGAAGACTGTCCTTGATTTACCTGATGATTTCTATTAGGCCTTTGCTCACTCCTTCTTGCTGCATCAAGATAACTTTTGGAGGTGGAAGCTTGAGATGCCTCTCCATTATACCCCATACCTATCTTGATTAGAGGGGAATGTTGTACACTGATAATCTCATGTAGAGTTTCAGATCCTTTAACAAATTTAAGATTAAGGTTCTTTGTTTTCTCAATTTCTTTCCTAAGAACAACAATTTCACATTCTAACTTCTCAAGAGATTTTTCTTTTTCGTCAAGTTGAAATTGTAGAGTATCAATGATCATATTCTTTTCTTCTAAACATATTTTGAGTCCAGAAATCTCTTCATAAAAGCCATCTATATCTATAGCATCCATGTAATCATCATCTTCAAAACCCATTAGAAGTTTATAGTTATTACCTCGTTCATTTTCATCGCTATTTGAGAGTCCATCACTATCTTCATGAGTGTAATAGCTTTTCTTATTTGCATTATGTTTCTTGTTCCATCTAACAGGAACTTTCCCCTTGTCAAACTTATCCTTGTGAGGACATCTGGCAGCATAGTGACCTACTCTTCCACAAGCAAAGCATTTGAATGGTAACTTACCTTGGAATCGTCTAGTCCCCCATTGAAGATTTTTGACAAAATTCGATTCTTCTTCTTCTTCTGATATGTGTCCAGACCCATAGTAATCTCCTTTGCCAGAAGCTTTCAAGGCAGCTTCTCTTCTATCTGATGGTCCTCCTTTCCTCATTTCATAAGCAGTTAGAATCCCATGCAACTGTGACATTTGAAGGTTTTGAAGATTCTCCTCTTCTTCTATTGCAGAAACTTTAGATTCAAACCTAGGGGACAAAGATATTAGAACTTTTTCAACCACAACAACCTCTTTTACTTCTTCACCCAATTTTTTCATACAATTAAAAATCTCATCTTCATGAAGAAAATAGTTAGCCACACTCTAATCATTGTACATCCTGAGATTTTCATACTAAATCCTGAGGGTTTGTAGTTTTGCTCGTTTTATCTGATTATCTCCTTCATAGCTTAGAACAATCTTGTCCCATATTTCCTTTGTGGATTTATACTGCATGACTTTGGAAAACTCTGATTGCGATAGACATCCCAATAGAGTATTGACCACCTTTGCATTTGTTTCATATTTCTTCTTCTCAGCCGGATCTGTAGGAGTTGCTGATGGAAAAGTATACCCTGTATCAATGATATCCCATACTTCAGTACGAAGAGATTGAAGATATGCAGTAACTCTTACCTTCCAATATACGATGTTTGTCCCATCAAACACCAGTGGCCTGATTGATGCTTCCCTCTCGTAGTTTCTCATGATGAAAGATATTCCTTCAAGCGATCAAGCTTCTTCAGAAGGACCTCCTCTGATACCAATTGTTGGAAATAATACTGACAGGGGGGGTGAATCAGTATTATCAAATTCTTTTCAATATGCCTTCCTTAATTTAATCTTTAAATATTGATCATTAACTTGTATGTTAGTACCATATAATAATGAGCATGAAACAAGAAAATAGATAGTCACGCCAAAGAGCACCAGATATAAGGTGGAAACCCAATATGGGTGAAAACCACCTGTTGCAATATGTCTCTATCTTCTTTCAATTAGAAACTTCTTTTACAATGATTTTGTACTGGTGCAGCCCTTTACCAATACGTAGGTTGCAACCTGCAGAGAGCTACAACTCTATCTCGTTTTTAGTCTCTCCTGGAAGGGAGATACAACCCCCTTAGCTCTTTTACTTCTTTAAGGACCACGTTTCATAAATTTTTAAACTGGATCCATGAACATCAAATAATCTTCAAGTACATGAAAATCACTCAACCTCCTTATAAAATGAACCAATGAATCACCCAACTCTTCAGAATGCTGTAAATAGAAAATTAATACCAGAAATCTAAACCCAGAACTATGCTGCAATAGATAAAAGACAATCAACAATTGTTTCAAAATAAGACCACAACTTCACCAACAGGGGCCTGCATATATCCGCAGCTCTTCTGAGACTGAACTGCGTAGATACGCACTGGTTGTCCTTCTGCTCTGCGTACTTTTCTTCATATCCGCACCTTTACTTCTGACTTACAACGTACATCCGCACTGTGCCTTTTCCTTTCCTGCGTACCTCGCACTTCACCCTTTTCTGTGTTGCATGCACGCCGCGCTGTGCCTTCTCCTGCACTGCGTACCCCGCACTACGTCTTTGACTGTGTAGCGTACTCCCACACCGAGCCTTTCACTCCGCTGCCTACCCCCGCACTGCGCCTTCGGATCACCTGCGGACTTTTGATTAGGGCCAAATTTTCAATACTCCAATGTGCCATAGTCAGTCAGATCCACAGATCTATTCATGCACCCGAGAGATCACAACTTATCAATAGATTCACTTTACATTTTCTCCTTGATTTAGATCTAGCTTTTAAAACCATTCCCCCAAAATTTTAGATATTAAGATATTGAAATTTCACAAGTGTGTGGCCAAGAGATCTCCTTTCCTTTTTATAGGAAAGCCCTTCTCAATACCATGGTCCAAAACCATAATAACACAATACCATGAACCCAATACTTGGGATCAACAGCTTTGGATGCAATACCATGGACAAAAACCATTTGATCAAAAATTGTCGGGCTAATACCATGAACTATTCATGAAGATTCCCACGTGCGCGCGCTTTTCTGCATTCGAGTGAGTGAAACTGGGGTCTGCAACTTCTGAACGTATCACCTACGTACATGCACGCACTCCTTGGTCTGCATACCTGCGGGTTCAGAGCTTCTTCTAGCATTACCTGCGGGTATCTTAATTTCCATGATTTTGAGTGCCTGAACTCAGATCAGCCACAAGAGTGAGTTGCCATCAAGTACAACACCTGTACCATAGAGCCAAAACAGAATCATAATGCCAACAGATGTTTTATTTTTTCTCTTTTTTTCCTTTTTCCCAACCAATTGACTGCCTTATGGATGTTTTCAATCAATGAGCTAATTTCAGGCACGTAAAAGGAGTTTTTCACCTAATATACCCTACCTGACTTGAAAAAAAGTAACTTTAAAGTATAGGAATACTTCCAATGGATCCATGTGCACATCAATATGAAAAAGAGAATGATGTGTATGCTTCAAATGTATTATTTGACATGTGCCTGAATTTTAGAGACCAAATGATTTGACTTTGAAAGTATCAAGCATACTTGAAGAATAGAGTGACGCTCCATCTTGTTGATTTTTTGGAACCAAACCTCAATATAACTTTAATGTCCTTGGTTTTCTTTCTTATTTGGATCATTCTTCATATATTCCTCTACCACGAAATTCAAATCTTTTTCTTGTTGTTGATTGTTATCTTGAATACATGGAGGATTTGATGGTAACCATGAGGGACCTCTCTCAACCTCTAATTTTGATGTTTGCTCTTCATCGAGTGCAACCCATGATTTTGTAGTCTTCTCATTTGAATCTTCTTCATTTGGATGTGGTCCTTCAATGATATCAATATGTTCTCTTTTTTACAATACTCTCCCTAAGCTATGGTGAATACCATTGATTTCAAGAGGAGATGTTTAGAAGTGTTGTACCTCAACATTTTAAGTGGGCTGAGCTACTTCAATGTGTGGGTTTGAAAATGGTGGTATAAGTAGTTGAGTGGGAGTGGATATTTGAGATGGATGTGGTTGGGGTTGTGGTTGCGGTGGAGATTAATGGTAGGGATAACATGGAGTTCAATATGTAGGATATTGAGGAAAATACTGAGGATATTGTGGATGTCTCCCATAAGTTCCTTGCCAACCTTTTTTCCAAGATTGGTTTTGGGGTTGAGATAGGCAATGTTGCCAAGAAAAGGGTGTGTTCGAATTACTTTGGGGTCGATATCCATAACCTTGAAATTGTGAATTAGGCTCTTGCATCATACTAGGTTGACTAGGTTGTCATGGTCCTCTTGGAGTTACATAACGTAGTTGCATTGGCAATTGACTTGTCCATTGTCCTCTTGGTGAACTTCCTTCAACCTTGGTAATTATGGAAAACGTTTAACATCATTTGTTTCTACTTGGACAACACAAATATCATCATCTTCTTTTCCATCATCTTGAATTCTTAACATGTTGACTTGTTTGGTTAGATTCCTAAGAATTTATGTTTTAAATCATCAAAGAAATTTCCAAGTTTAGCTTGACTTACTGATCTTGATGCTGATTTACCTACTCTTTCCCTTCCTCTCGATATGTGTTTGCATGTTTCACAAATTTCTTCAAATGATAATTGGTATACATCACCTCTACTCATGAGATCAAAGAGATTAATCCATTCATCCCTGATTGTTCTAAGTAAGAGGGTTTTTAGTATGTTAGATCCTAAATGATGTACGTTTTCCCTCTTAACATATACATGAACCTCTCTATTAGATCCTCAAGGCTCTCATCTTCTCTTTGATTCATTCTAAATATTTCTTCCTCAAGATCATGATCTTTATATTTTTCTAGAAATATCTTTTACATATCATTCCATGATCTTATTGAATTAGTCCCTAAACTCATGCACCATTTAAGAGCTCTATCATTCAATGTTGCTGAAAACAATCTTAGTTTTTGAGTTTTTAATAAGTAACCATAAGATCTACAAACAATTTCAAATTCAAAGAGAAAGGGTTCGGGATCCTCTGACCTTAGACCATGAAATTTTGGAAGAAAAGATGGAGTGATGTTATTCATGTCCACACTACCATCAGTATCTTGAATGGGAAAGCCAAGGGGATCTTTCTGATTGTCATCATCTCCATCCATTTCTTCTACATTCTTTTCCATCTCTTCTTCTTCTACCTACAAAAGTGGATGGTGATATGGCTCTTACTGCACCATGTCATCAAATGGGGCAGGTGGGTTGGTGTTGGTGATTTTTTTTGTTTTTATGATTGAATGAAAACACTAATGCAATGCACTTTTCAATTTTTGAAATGAAATATGCCTAATGTAATTATTTTTTTTGTTTTTGTAGAAAGTAAAACACAAATGAATTAACTAGGGAAGAAAACAATGCATAATTTGACACGTCCTCAACAACGACGCCGAAAAGTGATGAGCCTCAGTATTGTTGTTGAAAATCATAATTACCCTCTCCTTGAAATTTTTTCTCACCTTTTTCCCTCACTTTATCATAATATTACAGACCCAATCTTAAGGAAAACATTAAAATGATCGCCATATTATATTTTCATGTTCTTGTTATTTCAATATATTTTTGCAAATTAGCTATAGAACGTAGCCTATTCTGTAGCTAACTATGGATTCCTTAGCTAGTCTCATGGCTTGGTAGGTTCTAGGTGTCAAATGAAGAATTGGGCAACATGGGCATCTCTAGAATCATCTCCACATGTTTTTATCCTATCGACTCGGTCCAGATTGATAAAAAAGCAAGCCTAAAGTCATGGTCAAATATGGAGTCAAAGTATGTTATGTGAAAGCAGTAGGACTCTTGATTTTCTCTTTCATAGCTATTCAAGAGTCTAAAAGTTATGTTGCAAATCTAATTCGAATTATCCACTTGTAGCTAATCAAAAGTTTAAACAGTCCTATTGCAATTCGAATTAGCCACATGTAGCAAGTTTATCTCATAAACAATCATGTTACATTTAATTTGAATTAGCCACATGTAGCAAGTTTATATCATAAATGGTTATGTTATTTTCCTTTAAATATCGATTGCATGTAACCGAGAGAAGCTAGAGAAGTTAGAAGGAATTATGTTAAGTTCAGGATTTTTGCCGATACTCTGTATTCAGACTTTGTTTTTTTTATAATACAAACTTCATGTTGCCAATGATTGTTTAAAGTGCATCCTTAACTAGCTAGCATTCTATCCACATCAGTTGTAGAGGGCCCTTTCACTGAAGGAGATTTTTCATTTGTTGTTTTTAGTTCAATTTCCATTACTATGTTTTTAGCGAATCTGTTTTCTAAATTAGGATGATATTTCATTTCAGTTTTTAATCAATAGCATAATGATAAATCAAAATTGTGCAACCTAGTTCTTCTCAGATATCTTGTGGAGAAAAACAGCTATGTTTCCAAACTGATTTAAGATTGAAGTAATAAGAATACACAATTGCTTAGTTTTCTCACTGTTTTGTCATTCATTTTCCTAGAACAGAATTGTCAATTAACTTTGTTAATGGATGTTTTCAAAATCCATTTCAAGATGATGATGATCCTAAACTAAATGGTTAAATGTATAATTCATACAGTGATTGAATTTACTCAGTACATTATTATTTTCCTAGGAACTTAGGAACTAAGATATAATTTATTTCTTGCACAACACATCAAGAGGGTAATGCTTCACATTTGAATGTTGGAGAGAGTCAAAAATACATTAGTTGTTTATAGTTATTTTTACATGATTTTACATTTTTGCATTTAGATCCTCACTAGTTGCATCACCAATATTCCCAATAATAATTTTAAGGAGATTAATTTAATCATATTCCAAAATTGAATGGTTGAATGTTTAATGAATGAAATTACTGAGTTACCTTCTGCAACAATTTCATTATTAGTTTTAAGAATTAGATCCATGGATTAGGACTAATGATAAGATAAGATAGATGCTCTATTTTTTTATTAGGTTCTGACTAGCCAACAGTTCTTGGTCCATTTTTAGGAAAATGGATTAACTTGGGAACATTTCCTTTCCTTTAAAATTCATTAGATTCACTTAAATTTTCTCATAGTTTTGAGTTTTACATTCTTAGAATTCAAAGAACAAAAACCCCTCAAAAACAACATAAAATACAAAACAACGAAGTAAGAAAAAGGTTAAGTAAGCACATATAGTGCACCACACTTCATTAGCTTACAAACCTTGGTTGATAATTTATGCAAGTAATTTAGGACACTAAATTGACTAAACTTTTTGGTGTCATTTCCGGGGAAGTGTAATTACGTAACTTCATCTCTTACATCTAGAGAATGATATGCATAGAGAAAGAGACTGTAGGGGTAGATTCATAGCTAGAGGCAGGAGTTTAATTCCTAAAACACCACTTACTCCACCATGACTAAGAAGTGATACACCTCCATCTCAAACTCATATTCCACATTTCACTAGCCATAGAGTACCCGAAGTTCTAAGGTCATAAATCTAATTAAGAAGATGTCCTACTTCATATACTGAGGTAGTCCTAGAGGAAGAAAATCTTGGATCTCCAACAGAAGGAGTAGCCTTTTTCACCTCTACAGGGGAACATAATTTAGCTGAAGAATTAGAAATTCCTAGAGGAGAGGGAGAAGTACAAATTTTCTTCCACATACCATTCATAGAGGAACCAAAGGAAAATGAATTAACCTTGCAGGTTGAATCTTATATTAACTGTGAAGAATCTATAATGGTAGGAAGAGAAGAAGAAGGAGAGGGAGTTATAAATGGAGAATTTACACTATTTGGAGGAGGAAGAGGTAGAGGAAGAGGTAGAAGAAATAATGGATAAGGTAGACGAAATGATGCAGAAGGTAGAGGAAATAGGGAATTTGATAATTCTTTTGGATTCTCTATAGTTGATGAAGAAACATATGCCACAATGAAAAATATCTCACCTTCTCTCCTCCCAATTTTTCATGGATTAAAAAGTGAAGATACAGAAATATTTTTATTTGAATATGAAGTCTTGTGCAAAACTTATGATTATTTACATGACTCTCAAAAACTCAAATTGTTTCCTTCAACATTGAAAGGAGGTGCTTTAAAATGGTTCATGGGATTGGTCACTCAGTCTATTAGAACATGGAATGACATGAAGAAAACATTTTCGGATAGGTATTTGGATTATTGCATACCTATCAATCACAAAGATGAAGTGTTTAAAATGATGCAAAGAGAAGATGAAAATTTGGAGGCTTAGATGAAAGATTCAACTATAACTTAAAAAGAGCAAAAATGGATAAATTAGATCAAGATTCTTTAAAAGCTATTTTATTAAAATCCATTAGAGATGAGTGGATAGACATCATTAACATGATGGGGAAGGGAGATATCTCTCAACTCCCTTTAAGTGACATTGGAGAATTATGTGTTCATCTCTGAAGAGGAAAATCCAAAACTGGGAAAGGTCCAAGAGATCCTTCTCTTGCTAGAGTGAATAAATTTGCAACTGGATAAGTGAGTAGGGAAGAAATTGGAAAGATTCTTGATGAATTTAAAATAGATATTCTAGTGAGCCTTAGTGAACATATAGACACCCACAAGTTACAAAACAAGCAAAAAGTCGAGACTAGTGCTTTAGCTATTTTCTTTCCCAAATTTTGAAAGAAGCATATTTTAAGAGAATGCCCTTTGGATACAAAAATCATAGAAACTTGTGTGATTTCTTCGGAATACCATGAGACCAAGATTTTTCCTTCAATTCTTGTTGTTAAGGTTATTTTTCAAGAGGAAACAATTTTAAATCCAACATAATCTCTTTGCTTTGTCTCTAGAAGACCTTGGCAGAGACCACAAAACCGTGGTTTTAACAATCAAATGTATAATCAGCCACCACCAAATTGGAATTCTTGGCAGTAACCTTGGCCTCAATCTCAATCTCAATCTCAACCGTGGGCTAAAGGAATGCAAAATCCCTATGGAAGATTCTCTCAAGACTACCAATATCCTCCATCATATCCAAAATATCCTCCCCAACAAATTCCTCAACAAAATCAACAGGCCCAACTTCAAAACCAAAATCCTCAACTTTCACTGCCATTCCCACAAAGGCCAAATTAGTTACCTGCCCAACCATTACCAAAAAACAACAATAAAAATCCTCAGAATACGTATATGGTGGAAGGACAGTAATTTCCAACTTATATCATCACTCCTCTAGATCCCAATGATGTCGAACTAAGATCTGGTAGGATATTAGAAAAGAAAAATCCTTTTACAGTTATTTAAGAACAATATAATTATGAGGAAGATTCTCTATAGCCAAATAAAAGTTTTGAATGAACATCTCTTCAAAACTAGAATACTGAAAATGAAAAACAGAAAGAACCAATAAACTCAACTCCTGCCATAGAGCAACCAAAAGTATCTACTTCTACACCTCCTTTTCCTGAAAGATTACAAGTTCATAGATGGGTAGAAAATCCTATTATGTTTCCTAATTATGATTTTCTAGATGAGTTGAAAAATGTCTGTCTCAAAATCCCTTTGTTACAAGCCATTAAGGAGATTCCAATTCTAGCTAAAGCAATAAAGGAGTTGAGCATGAAGAAGCCAGGAAGAAAAACAAAAGAAATAAAAACAATTCAACTGGCATGAAAAATAACAAACATAATGATGGGAAAAATCACCATACAAAAATATGTAGATCCATGAAGTCTAGTTGTAAAAACACATATCAATGGAGTTGAAATTCTAAATACATTCATTGATTTAGGAGTAGCAATAAACATCATGAGAAAGCAAACCATGGAACAACTCAAACTTGCTAATCTTCATTATTGACCTACATTACTGCAATTCACAGATAGATCTGTAATCAAACTAGATGGTGTGTTAGAAGATATTTCAGTGTCCTTATACTCTTGGGAGTACGCTATTGATTTTATGATCTTAACCCCTAAGAACAATCTAGGAGGACATCCACTTATATTAGGAAAACCTTGGCTAGCTACAGTTGATGCTTTCATTAGCTGTTGATCTGGTGATATGTATATCTCTAATGGTAACTCAACTAAGAAATTCACTCTATATCCTCGAGCAAGGACAATCATAGAGATAGATCACAAAGAATGGATTGATGATGAAAATGATATTTAGCCTCTCTTTACTATTTCAACCACTAGTGAATATAGTCAAATCTTAAATATAATGGAAAATTTTGAATCATCTCCAGAATATGAACATGATCAATGTCAGGAAAAATCCAATATTGAATATTTTTCATCTAGGAAGATGTCTCTTTATTCTATGGAAGAATTTGGTAGCTCTACAATTGGAATATTTCCATGGAAAACATTGAACATAAACAATAACTTGGAAAACTTACAACAGGAAAAGATAATCAAAACATTACAACAATATTCTTCTACATATGCAAGGGAATATACTAACATGAAAGGAATTAGTCCTAAGACTTGTATACATCACATCTACATTTAGGAAAATTGTAAACCTATCAGACAACCTCAAAGAATGATGAATCCAAATATTAGGGAAATTGTAAAAGAGGAGTTGCAAAAATTGCTAAATGTAAATTTCCTTTTCCCAATTTCAGACAGCGAGTGGGTTTCTCCTCTAGTGATTGTGCCTAAAAAGAATGGTAAATGGAAGGTATGTATTGATTATCGAGAATTGAATAAATATACCCTAAAAGATCATTTTCCCTTGCCCTTTATAGATCAAGTGTTAGATACATTAGCAGGTAAGAAGTATTTCTCATTTTTGGATGGTTTTAGTGGTTACAATCAAATTTAGGTAGCACCTGAAGATCAATATAAAACCACATTCACTTGTCCATGGGGAACTTATGCCTACTGAGTACTTCCTTTTGGATTGTGCAATGCACCTGCAACATTCCAAAGAGCAGTACTAGGAATGTTTTCTTATCTAATGCATGATTGTGTATTGGTGTATATGGATGGCTTTACAGTTTATGGAAATACATTGGAAGAAGATTTACAAAATTTGGAAGAAGTTCTGAAAAGATGTAAGGAAGCAAACCTTTCACTAGCAATGAAAAATGTTATATGATGTTTACAGAAGGGATTGTTTTAGGACATCACATTTTAGGAGATGGAATTAAAGTTGATAAATCTAAAGTTGAAGTCATCTCTAAACTATTAATTCCAAGTTGTCAAAATGATGTTAGAAGTTTTCTAGGATTCATAGGATACTACAAAAGGTTTATAGAAAATTTCACCAAACTAGCATCGCCAGTATTCAAATTACTCACCAAATATTGTGAATTCAATTGGAATCCTAATTCCCAGTTGGAATTTGAGACATTAAAAGAAAAAATGTCTAAAGCACCCATCATAAGAGGTCCGAATTGGAAAATACCTTTTCATATTTCAATAGATGTTTCAGATACAACTCTGGGAGCTGTATTAGGACAAAAAGATTTAATCCTCTATGTCATCTATTACACAAGCAAGAAATTGACTTCCACTGAGTTAAATTACACTGTAACTGAAAAGTAATTATTAGCTATTGTTCATGCTATCAACAAGTTTAGACATTACATAATAAGCTATGAAACCTTTGTTCATATAGATCACTTTGCAATTAGGTACTTAATGAATAAACGTATTACTAATGGTAGAGTTACAAGATGGTTATTACTCCTGCAAGAATTTAACATCATTGTTCTATATAGACCTAGAAAACAAAACACAGTTATTGATTTCCTATCTAGAATTCAAAATATCAAAGATGACACTCTAGTTTAAGATAAATTTCATGATGAATATCTTTTTACAGTAACTACTCAGACCCCTTGATTTGTATATATTGCTAATTAAATAGTCACAGTAAAATTGCCTTCAGATTTGTTTCCTAAGGAGAAAAGAAAAATCATTCAAACAAGTGCAAGTTACTCGTGGATTACGAATGAAATGTATAAAATAGGTCCACATCTCATGATGAGAAGATGTGTTCAAGAAGATGAAATTCCATAAATTCTTAAGGCATTTCATGATGAACCTTGTTGTGGACACCTTGCTGACAATAGGATAGCCTATAAAATATTTCATTTAGGATATTATTGGCCTTCCATCTTCAGATATGCCAAAGAATATGTCAAAAAGTGTGATAGCTGCCAAAGGGTAGGAAAGCCTGCTCATTCAGATGAAACGCCACTACAAACTTAGGTACTCATTGAACCTTTTGAGAAATGGGCCTTGGATTTTGTTGGACCAATTAATCCTCCATCTAAACAAAAGAAGTATATTTTGGTATGCACTAATTATGTCACTAAATGGGTAGAGGGTAAAACATTACCTTTTTCTAATGAAAAATATATAGTTGATTTTCTTTTTGAGGACATCTTCACTTGTTTTGGTGTTCCAAGAGAAATTGTGACAGATCAAGGATCTCAATCTACATCTAAAATGGTGGAAAGGCTTGTGGAAGATTATAAGATCAAACACAAAAAGTCTACTCCTTATAATCCATAAGAAAATTCTCAAGTTGAATCTACCAATAAGGTGATCGAAGGAATTCTCACTAAGACTGTAGATCTACATAGAAGAGATTGGGTGGAAAGGCTTCCTGAAGCATTATGGGCCTACAGAAATACATGGAGAACACAATAGGACATACTCCCTATGATCTTTTTTATGGGAAGAAAGTCCTGTTCCCTATAGAGTTTTAAATCAAAACCTTCAATATGCCAGTTCAATTAGGACTGGATTTATAAAAAGCATAGAAACATAGCTTGGAGCAACTCAATGAGCTTGATGAAATCAGGAAAGATGCAGTTCAAAGAGCTAATATAGTCCAGTAGCAAAGGGCTAAATGGCATGATAAGTATATCGAGGAGAATAATTTTCAAGCAGGAGATTGGGCACTTTTGTTCAATTCAAAATTCAAAGATTTTCAAGGAAAGTTTCAAAGTCATTGGCTTCGGCCATATGAGATTGAAGAAATCTTTAATAATGGAGTAGTGAGAATAATGAAAATAGATGAAAGAAAGGTATCTCTTCTTGTGAATGGTCATCGGTTGAAGATATATCATAAGCCAATTTTAAGAGAGGATTTTATCAACATTTTCCAAGATAACATTGAAATGAAGTTGGTGAAGAAGAATTCTTCTCCTCCACTAACTTAGCTTTTATTTTTCCTGTATCTATATATATAAATATAAAAAAAATTCATAAAAAAAAACATAAAAAATAAAAATAATAATAAATGTATAAGTATGAAAACCAATCGTTAATTGGCATACTTATATAGAAAAGACAGGGTGAAAATCAGAGATTTCTGACATCCTATATTTCCCATTTCCTTTCTGTAATAAGTAGTGACATAAATCTACATTCATTTGCAGTTCATAATCTACAAATTCATTTCATTTTACAATGTCATTCGATCTCACCCAATTTTCATTTTATTTTATAGTTTCATTCCATCTCACTCCACTTGCATTCCATTTCTCTGTCATATTCCATTTCCATTTCATTTCACATTCATGTTCCATAGCCATACTTCATTTTTTTATCATGTTCCGCAGCTGATTCCATTCTGCAGTTAATTTCATTCTGCAACCATATCTCATTCAGAAGCTCTGGCATAATTATACAGCTTACAAACAAATGATGATTGCAGGAAATTAAAGAATCTTGTTTTGAATACCAATATGCTAAAAGGGTACTTACGGATCAACACTAAAGAAAACAACAAATGAAAAGGTTAAGTTCTAAAAGGTAAAATGCAAAAATTTAATTTAAATAGCAAGGTTAAAACATAAAGTATATATAATATGGATATTCATATGTTTCCTTGATGAATCATCATTTGATTTGACTGCAATCTCCATCATAGTACATATCTGCCACATCCTACATATTTTGTCACATAAGGGTCCATAATTAACTCCCACGTTGATTATTAATGGTCATGACTGCGACATGACATACTTGTCTACGTTTCTCCAGAACCCCTACCATCTGTTCATTTCATACAAACCCACAATTCCTTTCACCATATTCACAACCAATTCATTTCATAAAACGAGGAAGGGTAATTTTGAAGGTTGAGAACTTTGCATAGTAAAAGGCATGGGGCTAATTGTTATATTATAACTGTTAGGAGAAAAGTACATGGAAGGGTACCCATAGCTCAAACAAATGTTGCAAAAATATGGGTGGCTTCAATTCATCAAGAAATATGATGTTTTTCGTAAGGAGATTACAAAATATTTTGCTCAATCTTTTGATGGCACAGAGGTAGAAATTGGAGATATCAAGTTTGCAGTGAGTGAGTCATTCATGAACGAGGCTACAAAACTTACAAGGCATGGTGAAAGATGGTTCAAGAGCAAGTAGGTCCACAATGAATCATGGAAAGTAGTACTCAAAAACATAGGTATCAATGTCTCTATTTTTGGAAAAGGTATTCCCATTTCAGCTCTTAAAAGTATGTGGAGGAACATGCTCTTGGTTTTATAGAAATTTATCACTTGTGAGGGGAGATTTAGTTGCATGTGGGTCTATCATATCCATTTACTGATGAATTTATTAGAAAATGGAGAAATCAATCTTACTTTCTTCCTGCTAAATAGTTTAAGAAGGGTGGCATCAATTGTGTAAAAGAGAATACACTTCATAGATACAACCATGTAACATCATGGGCTGATAAAGATATTGATTGAGTTTCATTTAAAAAGCATAGGAGTACCTGAGAGAACATCGTTATTAGAAACCATTTCCAAGAAGCACCAGAGTCACCTAAAGAAGATAATGTGAGAAGAAATAGAAGAAAGAAGACTGGTATAGCTATTGAAAACAAACCTGAGTCTTCATTGTAGAAAGATGATGCAAAGTTAATCTTTGAAGAACTGATAGAAATTAGGAAGCAAATCAAGGCAATAGGGAAGATAAGAGAGGAGAAAAGGTCACAAATGGGGAGAATGTGTCTCCTCCACAACTTCGAAGGAGCTCTAGACTCCGAGGTTTGGTAAAGAAAACATCATCAAATGGGACAAAGTTTATAAATTTAGATGAGGAAACCCCAAAACCATCTCGTGTTTACATCTCTTCTGCACATAGTCCTCAAAATTATCTTGTTCATCATTTTGAAGGTATCCCAAGCAGAATATCTCTGGGCATAGACCTAGTGCAACAACAAATATATGAATATATAGAATCACTCGAGAAGAGACGTACATCAATGGAACCAAAACCTTCTGTCAATCTAGAAGAACCTCTAATTGATGCTCTCAAACAAAAATTTTATGAATTAGAGATATTGATCAGACATACCAAATAGGAGAATGAGACCTTGAAGGAACAAAATAAATTGGACAAGGCAATTCACCATATTACCATTCTACATCTAGGACTATGGTATAAGAAGAACATGAAATTGAAAAGAAAGAATAAGATTTTGAACAGAGCAGTCATTAAGCTTAAGTACAAGGTTCTTATGTGAAAGCCCAAAATGACAATCACTTCAAAGAAGAACAAAAGAAGGAAATTGGATGTACTAGTAGAGGTGTCTGAGAAAATGCATTAGGGAGGATAAACTCACATTTTTGGCAAATTGCATGACGACATGCAATGATTTTGCAGCGGGGGTATGTTGAACCTCAGAATTACACTCTCCTTGACATTTTTTCTCACCTTTTTTGCTTACCTTCTCAGAAGATTATAGACCCAACCAATGATAAATGTTAGGTTTTGTCTTAAGAAAAGCACAAAAATTATCGCCATATTATGTTTTCATGTTCTTGCTATTTGAATAGATTTTTGCAAACTAGCTATAAAATGCAACCTATTCTATTGCTTACTATGGATTTTGTAGCTAGTTTCATGGTTTGGCAGGTTCCAAGTGTCAAATGAAGAATTGGGCCACATGGGCATTTCTAGAATCATCTCCAGATCGACAGAAAAGCAAGGCTTATTCATAGGGTCCAGGTCGACGGAAAAGCAAGCCTAAAGTCATGCTCAGAGGTGGAGTCAAAGTACATTATCTGAAAGCAGTTGGACTCTTGATTTGATCTTTCGTAGCTCATCAAGAGTCTAATAGTTTTGCTGCAAATCTAATTTGAATTAGCCACTTGTAGCTAATCAAAAGTTTAAACGGTGCTACTGCAATTCGAATTAGCCACCTATAGCAAGTTTATCTCATAAACAATCATGTTACATTTAATTAAAACTAGGTACCTGTAGCAAGTTTATCTCATAAACAATTATGTTATTTTCCTATAGATATTTGTTGCATGTAACTGAGAAAAGTTAGAGAATTTAGAAGAAATTACATCAAGTTCAGGCTTTTTGCTGATACTCTATATTCAGAATTCATTTTTTTTATAATACAAACTTCATGTTACCAATGATCGTTTAAAGTGCATTCTTAACTAGCTAGCATTCCAGCCACATCAGTTGCAAAGGGCCCCTGCACTGAAGGAGGTTTTTCATTTGTTGTTTTTAGTTCAATTTCCATTGCTTTGTTTTCAGCAAATCTATTTTCTAAATTAGGATGATATTTCATTTCAATTTTTAATGAATAGAATAATGATAAATCACAACTATGCAACCTTTTTCTTCTAAGATATCTTGTGGAGAAAAATGGCTCTGTTTTCATTTAACTGAATTAAGATTGAAGTAATAAGAATACATAGTTGCTTAGTTTTCTCATTGTTTCGTCATTGATTTTCTTGGAACAGAATTGTCAATTAACTGTGTTAATGGATGTTTTTAAAAGCCATTTCAAGATGATGATGAGCCTAAACTAAATGGTTAAATGTTTAACTCATATAGTGATTGAATTTACTCAGTACATTGTTATTTTCTTATGAACTTAGGAACTAAGGTATAATTGATTTCTTGCACAACACTTCAAGAGGATAGTGCTTCACATTTGAATGTTGGAGAAAGTTAAAAATACATTAGGTGTTTACAATTAGTTTTACATTCTTTTACCTTTTTGCTTTCAGATGCTCACATAGTTGCATCATTGATATTCCCAATAACCATTTCAAGGATATTGATTTAATCATATTCCAAAATTGAATGGTTAAATGTTTAATTAATGAAATTACTGAGCTACCTTCTACATCAATTTCGTTCTTAGTTTTAAGAATTAGATCCATGGATTAGGGCTAATGATAAGATAATATAGATTCTCTATTATTTTATTAGGTTCTAACTAGCCAACAGTTCTTGGTCCATTTTTAGCAAAATAGATTAACTTAGGTACATTTCCTTTCCTCTAAAATTCATTAGATTCACTTAAAGTTTTTCATAGTTTCAGGTTGTACATTCTTAGACATCAAAGAATAGAAACCTCCAAAAACCAACATAAAATACAAAAAAACACCAAAGTAAGAAAAAGGTTAACTAAGCACATATAGTGCACCACAATTCATCATCTTAAAAACCTCGTTTGGTAATTTATGCAAGCAATTTAGGACACTAAATTGACTAAACAATTGTGACAAGAATGATGCAACTCCCAAGGCTACCGACTTTAATCATCAACCCGGGGTTCATACAAACTTAAGAGTGACACTCTATGTGCAGAATACAATGTGTCCTTCCTTTTTTGTCATGATGTAATGGAGTGCATGTACTGAAACCAAATCCTAAACTAATTGTAGAAAATGAAATGGTTGAAATGAAAACCTTAACCTGTTGCAAGAAATAACATACAAGGAAAGAAACATATTCTAATTGCATAAAGATAATGAACTAAACGTAAAAAAGACCTAACTTAACCCTATTTATCACATGTGATAATTTAAAATAACTAAGCATGGAATCTGATCTAGGGAGTATTAACTTCTATGTGAATATGTGAATATAAAAGAACTCTTTTTGTAAACTTTTTATTTTATAAATGCAAATGGTAATCCTCACTTGTTCTTGGCAGGGGAGACAGGTATGGAGGAAGAGGGTTAAAATGGTCTCGATGGCATGGAGGTCAAGTAGAGGCTTAGTCCTAGCTTCAATGATGTTTTTTCTCAATCCCAGATCAAAACAGGCTGCTACAAGATTTCCTATAGGATGTACTAGTTCTCCTACGGGATGATCTATTTTACTACAAGATGTCACAGATTTACTATACGAAATTATAATTCATAGAATGACCAAGAAAATAAAATTCAGATTGGATGGGACAATGTTTTTAATTGAGTAGGATGTCTTAAATCTCCATTCCAAGTGGAATCACTCAAAAAGACCTCTGTTAACACATGCTAAAAAATAACAGAAAATTACTAGTCTAAAAATCAGAAATTTGAGAACTAGTGAGCTAGTAAATCCATCAAATGCCTAACCTAATCAAGTGAAAATGAAATAGGATAAAAAAATTTATGAAAAAAATGTTTTTTTGACCTAATATAGGTGGAATCAACTTGATTGAATCTCGTTAACATGCTCCAAAAAATAACAGAAATTTATTGTAGTTGCAACAAAGGAGTTTCAGAAATCTAGATTTGGGAATAAAAAGACTAATCCAAGTAGCTCAATGATTACTATGAACTTCCAAATACTTTCCAAGGATGAAATGGTACTTGTGATCCTGCAAATAATTTACATCAAACATGTAACCCAATCCTACAACAAGAAATCATTAATACTAAATGCATACATAAAAAGAAATAAGAACAAGAGATGCATGTGACTAAGAAGTGAAAAGGAAAGAAAATTATACAAAAGGGCTTTGAGGCTCCTGGGATGGACAATCCCAAGTAAAATCAGATATCTTTAGAGGATAAAAATATTTATAAGCTGAACATGACACGAATCTTCATTATTTTCATCAATACAATTACATCCCTAAAAGAAAATATAATGGAGTTGCAAAAATACGAGTTCTCTCCACTAGAAGACTAATAAAAATATATCCCTAGAGGAAAATTCTAGTTGTTACTTATAAAAAATGATTAGGAATTATTCCACATGAAAGGAGGAAGCTTTCCCCACGAAAATCCCTTTATTAGTGGATCTCATTTCCAATATTAGGAATCTGCATTAAATGCAAGGGAACACATTTCTAGATTTTCTCAATCATTGGAGTTGCATAGTCTGCGCCATAATTCTATAATATATTTTTTATTTATTATTTAATAGTGATCCTCCTAAAGTAGGGAGCAAGTCCCTATATTATCTTCTCCTCCAAATCTTCATAATTTTCCCAACATTCTCATAATATTCCACAAAAATAAATAATATTAGGCGCAAATATGAAATTATTCATAAACCTTCCTATTTAATATATTAAAATTAAAAATACTTTATCTAATCCAAAAATAGAGGTTTAATGTGATGAAGGATGGTCATAGGCATTAATTTATATTTAATTTAGAGGTATGAGCCTTAATTTATGTCTAATTTAGAGGCCCATCACCTCCATCACAATGATCACTTGAAATTCTAGTGTTGGAAATATAAATGAACTAAGAAATCTTTCCAATGTGTAATTGATAAAGTTATGGGTACTAAAATCAATCAATATTGTTACCTTTCCTTTTGATATATCCCACTATCTTGAGGGTTTATGGAGTAGCGATGTTGGCCAATGTATGACAAGATATTGTTGGTGTAGTCTCTTCTACCTCTAGACCTTGTGAAGTTTCCACTTCTTGATATTTTTGATCTCACAATATTTGTAGAATAATGTATTCTCACTGAATTATGCCCATACTCAACTTGTTTTCACATTTTAAATACAGTCCCTTTATTCTTTTTCAGTCATTTTTTGAGGAGTCAACCTTGTTGGTTTTGGAAAAGGAACATTACTTTCTCTATATTTATTAGAGATAAATTTTCTAATGGCCATATTTTTACTTTCAACATTCGTTTCCACACTAAAAGAATCCTCTAATTATTTAGGTTCAAAGAGGCATGCCTCATGTTGGATGATTTCCATTAAAATTCCCATAAATAGGTCTAACAAGTTATTCTTTACTCTGAGACTCAACGTTTGGAAGTGTTGAATTTGCTCTCTAACTAGATCATTTTGTTGAAGGTTGACCAATTGACTAAAGAATTTATTGGTCCTAATATTCCCATAATGTGTTGTCAATTCCTTTATAAAAAATGAACCAAGATATAATAGAATCCTTTTTTCTTTCACAAAACATGAATGCAATATTTAGCTTTTGTAAATATATCACTTGTTGTAGATCAACATATTTCTCCATGCAAAATATCCATGTTTTAGGATAATTACCATCAAATTTTCTCATATCAATCTTTGGAATGTAGTAGTTCGTTGGTGTTGAATTGAAGCCCTAATGATGTAGGTCTTTGATTGAAAGTTCATGATCACGGTTATGTGATTCAAAATTTATGCTCTCCAATTGTGATAGAATACTCCCCATATGACATTGTTTCTCAACAACATGCTTCTCCTTATGTTCATGCTTTCCTTGGTTCTCCACATCCTTTTTAGGAAGCCTCTCTGAGAGAATATATTCCATCAAAATCATGGAATTTTGTATTTCTTGCTTATTTTCATTCATCTTCTTTTCTATCCCTTCATTATTTTCATTCATTTTCTTTTATATTTATTCCTTATTTTCATTCATATTATTTTCCATTTCTCTTTTAATATTTTCATGACAACCTGATAAATCCACCTGTTTCAACATGCTACCATCCATTTCCTTAACTTTCTTCTCTAATTGAGATAACCTAAATTCTAACTCTTCACTTTCTTCATGATTCAAGGATGAACCTTCAGTAGATTTGATTGGTGTAGTAAATTTCTTTAGATACATTTTGGAAAATAATAATAGAACTCCTCTTTATTACAACAAAAAAGGGATCTTCTAATCAATAGTTAGGTCGGTAGTAAGTTATGTACCTTAATTTGGAGATTATTAGAATGGGTGAAGCTTTATTGATATATCTCTAAGATTTGAGGCCCTCTAGATTTAAAAATTTATTATGTAATAGTTTAATATGTTGTTTCTACAATTTCACATGTGTGAACTAAATTTGATGTGCCAATTGAAAGTTATAGTAACTTTCCCAAAACTTGTTGATATTTTGGCCTCTTCCCATGAGAATGCTTGTATATCACACCACATTTCCAATTCTTGAAATATATTTTTGGAACTTCTACTCGAGGTACTTCTATATGCATTTTGAAATTCCTAATGATTTCATAGTCTGAAAATTTCCAAACAAGAAGATATAGATAAGACAACAAGCTAACTTGTCTAAAATTTATTTCATGATTGTTCCAAAACCATAACTTCCATATGGTATAACTAGGAAAGTATAGATTTTTTTTTTAAAAATGGAACTAGTTATTCCCCAAGATTCCTCCTTAATATAGTCCAACTTTCACTTTATGAATCCTTACAGAAAAATAGTTATAGAAAATATCTCAAACTAACAAGTTTGAGACTAATTTATGGAGCACACAAAGACCTTGACTTGGATCATATCTATGAAATTATAGTGAAACAATATATTTACCTTGAACTAGATGCTCACTATGATCTTTCCTCCGCGTAGTCCAAGTTTCATGGTTTGAAAAAAAAATAAAAGATATTAATAAATAAATAAAATATGTATAACAAAAATGACAAAATGACTTGTTTGAGATTGATTTTAGGAACATTAAGAAACCACAACTTCTTTGGACCATATCTCCAAAAATGTAGTGAACCATTATCTAAAAATTGAATGAAATATTTACCAATATCTCTTCTTAATAATCTGCAAGTTTCACTATTCAAACCCTTCCAAGAAAAATCTTATAGAAAAAATGCCAAGATGACTTGTTTGAAGCAACAAAATCCTCGAATCAGGAGCTATGATACCAAACGTCATAATACTTCCCCTTAAAAATGATAGGAAACTAATAATTAGAGTCATATTTAAGTGGGATATGTCATGGGGAAAGAGTTAATCTTGCGGACAAAACCAACCTCCCTAGAAGCTTAAGGCTTTCTAGTGACAAACAAGACAATTAAGAACAATCCTTCTCTAAATATGCATTTACCATACAAGAAATCAAGTGTTTAGATCCTACCTATAGTCCAAGGCTGTTGTAGTAGTCCAGCCTCGTCGAGCCGGATGAGCTCCTCCTTCTCTCTGAAACCTGCATTCACTAACAATCAAACAATTAAATAGCGCCTGAATATCTCATAAAATAAAACATATTCAACACATAGACCAAGGAGTATATGAAACAACTCATTAATAACAAATTGTTGAGAAGAATGGACCATAGGAAACAAAATAAACCATTACAACCTGGGCCTTGGTGTTGTGAAAGTCCCTCCCACGGTCCAGCAAGAGTTTTCCTTTACTTTGATAAGCTCACCCACTTCCAAATGAAACAAGAAAGGATGGGAATCTCTCCACACAAGCTTCTACAAGGAAGTCCTACTTCCAGCAGCATCTACCCTTTGGAATGTTCAACTTTCAACCTCACTCCTTCTGGCCCAATGCCTGTATTTATAGTGTTCTAGAGGAAGTTAATCAGGTCCACCATCAATGGGATAAGCCCCTCTTTGGATGAGGTAGCTCCCCTCTTGATGGGATAAGTTCCTCTTTAATAGGGATACATGAACCATCTGGAGGCGCTCAATACACGTCTAACAAGCTTCTAGAATGCTCTAGATTTGACCACAAGTAACTTTTTTAAGATGAAACTCGTGCCTTTTGACCTTTACAGGAGTACGCACCCACCCCTTTACATGTAGAGCATATAAGTACGCAGGTATTGTGAACTTGGGATGCGTACACGCAGGTAAGGCTGAGAGAAACTGCGTACCGAGAGATAAATATGTTTTTTAAAGAATTTCTCTCTTTCTTGAAGTATGACATGGAGAGCAGAGGTATGAGACTTGCCAAGGAGGATAGTATGACTTTTGATGGAGCCATACTAACTGCAAATAGTCATGGTGACAAATTTTAGTGTAACAGATTGCCCCCTAAAGTGCGAAGTCTGTAATAGATTAGGGTTTTATATCATCTAGGAACGGTGAAGTACTTTATCATTTCAAGGATTATCTTGTGGAGAGCCCAGTCATAACCTGAAATTTTCAACACAAAATACATGTATAAGATTATATCATCGCTGAGTTAGGCATTCCCACACTCAGATCAAAAACTTTAACTAATGGACTAACTACTACTCTGATACATGAATGATTTCGTAGTACATCATAATCATAGACTCATGTAGACACAGTATGGACGCAACCATCTGTTTATAATTGGTCTACTATAATGAATACAAAACTCCTCGCAGCCTAGATGGTGGAAACTAGATCAAGGGTCTTCATTTCTACTTCCCGAAATGGTACGATTCTAGCCATGCGAATAAATGAGTTGATGTCGAACATGGTAGAAACCACTTGATTACCAGTTGATGATGTAAACTGTTAACAAGTGTGAGAGAGACCACCAGTGAAGTCAATGGTTCTCAAAGTACCCAGTACAATCCATGAGATGTGAATGAATGAGTTGATGTCGAACATTTCACTCAGTCCTTTGATCGAAATTCAATGATGTAAACTAATGTCAAAGGTGAGAAACCTGCCATTGATGCATGCAGACTTCAAGGTACTGACGATTTCTAAGTCAACTCTCTAGATAATGTGCTGATGTCGATAGAAGGCGACCCATCGCAGGCAAGCCCACAACACGAAATCATAGTTCAAGCTGAAGAAATGTTGTTGTAAGGACTGAATCAGGGATGGTCAAGATGGATGATAGGTATTTTGCAGTTGAATGTTTTGTTTGCAGACCTCTTGAACACATAACGAAACAACAGATGGCTTGGTGACGAATGACTCAAAGTTAATGCCCGAAACCCGGCTGAAGAATTTCAATGTGGTTTGATCAACTGTGAGGCAAAGGATTTCCCAACCCAGGTGAATGAAAAATGTGTCGTGTTCAAGAGTGGTAGTAAGGTTTTTCCTGAGACAAAAGGATAACAAATAGGCTCATTCTTCTCTCTTTTTCCCCACCATTTCTAGCAAGTACCTCATTATTTTTTACAAGCTTGAGGAGGATAACATATGCTTGATTATAAGCTCATCCTTCGGATGAGTCCAACTTAGTTTTTATTCGAACCCTAAGAAGGAGTGGTCCGTTCCTGTTTGTAATAGAACAGGTCCTTTACTGTGAAATTTTAACGAGTCCAGTATAGGAGAAACTCGGCGCTTTTCATATTTAAAGAGTCTGAAAAACTTAGAAGACTCCAGATTGAACTTTTTCGTAAAGTTGTGTCTCCTAAGCCCGAAAAAGTATAAAATAATACCTAGGAGAACCGCTTGATCTTGCGACCAAGGATATTTTCATAGTTAGTGCCTTTGAGCTGAAAAGTAAAAAGCGATCAAGGACACGTCGTTTTATTTCCAATA
>APFE031457325.1:7973-38167 GCA_000404065.3 Pinus taeda | reverse complement strand
AGAGACCGTAGACAACTACAAGAGCAAAACTATGAGCAACGAAGGAGAGAATTTAGCCAACAACAACAACATGGCTGAAGCAGATCAAGAATACTCAGGCTATAAACCATAATGCCTATTAGAATATATGTTATGTAAATTTGCTTTCATAGTAGGTCAATACGTCCAACAATATACTAGAATATTTAAAAGAATTTAGGAAGTTTGGGAATTAAGAACAAGAGAGGGGACTGCACTCTCCTCTTACTGCTTAGTCTACTATCCAAATATAGTTGAATGTAATAGGAGCTTGCTCCAAGTCCCTTTTTGGTAATATATCATCTAACCGATCTTGTCAATATATATATATATATATATATATATGTTGTTACTACTTGTTTGTCTTTTTGTAGGAATAAGAACTGAATTATGACAAGGAGAAACTGAGAATTTTTTCAAGTAATAGTTACTGTTGTTACTCCACCATTGTTGTTACTCCATCAGTGTTGTTACTTCGCTGTTGTTGTTACTCCACCGGTGTTGTTACTCCGTCGTTGTTGTTACTCCATACTTGTTAGTACTCCATCATTCTTGTTACTCCATCGGTGTTGTTACTCCGTCGTTGTTGTTGCTCCACCAGTGCTATTACTCTGCCATTATTGTTACTCCATCGGTGTTGTTACTCCGCCGTTGCTATTACTCCATCAATGTTGTTACTCTGCCATTGTTGTTACCCTGCCAGTGTTATTACTCCATTGTTGTTGTTACTCTGTCGGTGTTTTTACTCCATTGTTGCTATCACTCTGTCGTGTTGTTAATCCACCAGTGTTGTTACTCCACCAGTGTTGTTACTCCGTCATTGTTGTTACTCCATCGATGCAGTTACTCCACAGTTACTGTTACTCTGTCGTTGATGTTACTTCGTCGGTGTTGTTACTCCGCCGTTGTTGTTACTCCATTGGTGTTGTTACTCCATAGTTGTTGTTACTCCGCCATGTTGTTACTCTGTAGGTGTTGTTACTCCATCGGCGCTGTTACTCTGTCGTTGTCATTACTCCACCGGTTATTTTTGCTGTTACTTCACCACCAAGTAGGTCACGAGGCATGCCTTCATTGACTATTATGGATCTAATTAAAATATTCCAAAGAAGAGACTAGTGCGTGATGTGGATGATCGCATTTAAGTTTGGGGGGTCCCTTCATAAATAAACGACGATGTACCTAAAATCATAATCATATCACATCATTACCAAATCTAATGTGGACGGAAACCAAAAATCATGCGATTTTGTAATCATGATTCCTATGCATTGGAATTTGAAATCGTATGCCAAGAACTTTACCAGTCATTTCCCCAGTACGTTGTATTCAATCACCATAATCATTCACCTGTACTTCCGTACCCTACCATTATTTGTTGTGTTTTTCGAGGTGTACCAGACCTCGCGGCCACCATGCTAAAATTATTGTCATCATTAGTTGGGTTGCTGTTACTCTCCCCTACCAATCGACTGTATCCATCACGTTGATATAGTTCCTACATCGATGGGTGGGTTGGTTGTGTGCCATGAACTGGAGGGCACGACAATGGTTCGAAACAATCGGGAAGTATGGCAGGCTTTTGAAAATGCAGGGTGGAACGCCTATTTCGACAGATTGTAAGGGTTTAATGAAGCGATTACGATTGGATTTTCACTCAATTTAGAGGAAGGGAGCTCTCAGGTTTAGGGGATAGAAATCCTAGTTACAAAAGAAACCATTGCAGAGGTCAGTAGGCTACCCCAGCAGGGTCAGAAATGGTTTTCACGAAGAACCGCTCTCCCATAGTTCCTCGAAGCATTATTACAAGTCAGAGAAAACGTAGTTTAGAAAGGCCGAGGGTACAACTGGAATTCATTACCACACCCATGGGGTGAGGTAGCAGGTTTTGTAATGACATACATGACCTACGAGGGGACGTATACTACCATGTTTAAATATCATTTTAGAATATTGGCTCACCTCTAGTTTCCACAGGCAGAAGCCTTCTCATTGAATATGCCTTTCTTCCTGTTAAAGAGTCCCTAGCTTATGGCGCACTCTACTTGACGTTCACGACCAGTTGCGGCAGTCATTACCAACCATGGTCTGGTCTGGTTGTTAGTCATGCATGCAATCGGTCGACTTCAAATCCCATGGGAAACATTCTAGGATTCTATAGAGGAAGAGTTAATAGCTACTAGAGCCACTAGAGAAGAAGAGTCGGAAGCGATGGAGGAAGGAACCAGAGAAGAAGATGAATACCTAGATCAAGAGGAACCAGAGGAAATGGAGATGGACCCCAAGGGGATGGAACAGAACCAGGAGCGTGAACAAGAGAGGATAATTGAGGCTGCTCCACAAGAACCAGCCTCGACTGTGGAATTGATGGAAGAAGAAGTGCTATAGAAAGGGCCACCAACATAATGACTGAGGCTGTCTCTCAAGAACCATCCTTAACCATGGAGCCAATGGAGCAAATCAACAGCACTGTAATAAGTGAAGAAGGACCACATCAAGCTAAGGTGGAGGAATTCGTTAATACTGCAGCTGGGGGTGTCCCATAAGAACCACCCTCAAACGTAGAACCAAAGGAGGAAGATGAACGAGGATGAGAGGGACCTGAAGCTGAAAGAACCATGGGGACAACAAAAGGAGAGGCTATGGGTATAATGGATGGTGTTGATGTGATGATTCAAGAATACATTTGTATCAATGTCGTGCTAGAAGAAACAATGTCAACATCTTATGTTCAAGAACTGCTGGATACGGAAGGTGGTGTTACACAAGAACCACCATCAACCTGTCTGACCCTAGAGAATACAGAGGAATTAAATGTTGGGACTGACATTGTTCCACAAGAACCAGCGTCAACCTCAGAATAGGGGACTACACAGGCAAGGGTTTCAACTCATAGCAGAGACACTGCAGACAGAGGGAAAGATCTCGAGGCCACAACTGGGGCCGAGATAGATCAAGTAGGAAAATTCTTTCAATTTTCCTCTTACTTTTCCATTCCAAGAGGGGCAAGGGTGTCTCGCTCTACCCAACACACAGAGGAGGATGTGGCCATTCTACTGATTTTGAAGTTTGACGGGTCGAATAAGGAACCAGCTGCCATAGGTTAGTTGGCCACAGACCTCCACAGAGACCTTTTCCAGGAACCCAAAATAGAGGAAGAGGTAGGTGTTTTTGAAATGAGGGAACCTAGAAGGGAAAGTTTGGCTGAACCACCAATGGACATCCATCAAGTGAGCCCACCATCTATCGAGATAGCTTTACTACAGGACGAGGTAGGAGACAGTAAGGAAGTGGTTGCTCCCTAGGAAGAGAGACCAAGAAAAGAAGCCCCATTAATTAACCCTATGGATACTCCCTCGAGTAATCCACCACCTATCGAACTGGCTACAGTACCAAATGAGGTGGTGGTCAAACAAGAATTGGTAGAATTGTGTGAGCAACAAAGGATGCCTATGAAGCAGAAATATCAACTGCAATTCAAAGAAACAATGCGGCTCAAAATAGAGGTTAAGAGGCTGAGGAAACAGATGCACCGGCTGAAGAAACACATGAAAAAATATAAGCAGGGTAAGAAGCCCAAAACCATGACAGCCAAAGCAAGGAAACAGGTAGATGGAGTGGCAACAACTTCTTTTGCCACTCAGAAAGACCCGATAGAATATTTGTTTGAAGGCCTTGAGTTTTCTTTGACAGCTGAAGTACAAACTCGGAAATCCACCACGGCACGATATCAGACCAAGGCGAAGAAAGCCCAAGAACGAGCATCCATGGCTATCTTCGAATATGTGGAGAACATTGATATAATTTGATTGAGGCATGTAATGCAACAACTCAAGTTGGAGCAACTCGAAAGGCAAGTGGCAAAGTTGAAAATCGATAAAGAGTAGATGTTCCATTTAGCACAAGAAGTGATGGCATGTCACCCTCCCACTTCCAGTTATTCTTTATTTTTGCATGAACACTTTCCTTTCTTCTATTTGGAAAGCATCCAGAAAGAAATTAGTCACGAGATTGAGGATGGTGTACAGTTCCTCTGGATATTGGGAGCCCATAATGTGCCAAATCAGCATTTGATGTGTGAGCTTTACATGCATGGGTATCTCTTATGCATTGAGAGAGAATTTAATCTAGTTCCATATGTGGGGGACATTCATTTAAGGGCCCTCACCTCTTACACTTTTAATTAGATAAGCTGGTAGAAGGCTTCTGACATGTTCGAGTCAAATCAGGCCACGAAACCTTTTATGGTAAGAGGATAACCTGAGAGATCAATGACTATGTATAATAAGCACACTACATTTTTAGAAATTATGGGAAATACGGAATAGATGTCGAAGAGACAAAAGTGGTGTGTCGATCTCTGTGTCAAACAATTGGTCACGTTTCAAGAAGAGGCCCTGGATAGTTGTCAAAAAAGGTGGATGATGTCACCCACATCTATCCGAAATAGAAGACTGCTTGGAGCACCAAATTTTGCATGAGCACCCAGCAAGGTGCCAAGTTATGTGGCATGCATCCAAACATGTGGGGTCTAGTGGATGGGAATATGATTTCAGTACCCTATCCTTTGGTTGCCAGCAGAGCACTACACCCGAGCATATAATATACCAAATGGTTGGTGGAAGGAATTTCTTCTCTCATAGGGGTTTAAGGTTCCAGGAATAGAAATGGCCAAGGAATACGATCTCACCCAACCCAGACCTATCCAACCCAGACCTGTGGAGATGGCGATCTACACAAGGTATGCAGAAGGCTTGTTGGGGGGAGATGTTGGGCACCAAATTAGCCTATCTTTTTGCTGCATTTCCACTCCTCTTTTCATCCCTTTTGTATTCATTCGCATACATTTACTATGTAAAACTATGAGGTAATTCCCCTTTCTCATCTCTTGGGATATTTAATTAATGAAGAAGAGTCATGATGGTTTTACCTATGCAAACCACTAAAACATGTTATGACCGCAGATTATGGAGTGCATGTGTTGATCGCATGGCATATCGTAGCAGTTCCGTGATTCACAGCAACTGATCGACCACAACAAAACATCATAACTAATTTGCAGTTGTTCTCAACCCGTTTTGGATCATTCCTGTTCTTGCACTCTCAGTGTTAGTGCTGTGATTAAACTGATGTATATCTTTGGGTATATAGTTGCCAGGTTTAAGGGAGAGAAGTTATTCCCCTTTGTACTGTATAAAAGATGGGTCATTCTTGTATCAGGGGTTAGTCAGACCCTACATTGTATTGTAACAACATTGTTAATATTAATACAATACAACCTTTTTGTTGATCTATACTTCGATGTGAGTAACGCAGCCCTAATCAGAGAGCTAGGACCACTCTTCCGATCAGGTGTTGCATGTTTCCTTGTTATGTGTGTATTGTGTATTGTTGTGTTTATTGCTTGATTATTGTTGCAGATTCTTTAGATCACTGTGAATAACCTTTTAAATTCTCCAGTTGAATTTCTATTTTTGTTTTAGCAATGCTTTGATTTGGTAATCACGAACCCTTGGTCAATGATAGATTGTAACCTTGCCCCTGCATATACCTTGCGTGTTGCCTTGAAAAGAAAACTCACCTAGATTGATACATTAATGAAGGAAAAGGTGTGAATAAATTGTTCATACCTGGACACCAACAATGGGAATTAAGGAACAAGAAGTAACTTGGGAAAGTTTCCAAAAACATTTTAAGGATAAATATTTAACCGAACGATTTTATGATTAAAAAGAAAAGGAATTTCATGTTATTTTTTTGGGGAAGCTTTCTATGAATGAGTTTATAGATAATTTACATCCTTGTTGCGATATGTCCCTTACATATGTGAAGAAAAGGCAAAAGTCCAACAATTTATCAGTAGTTTGCATGTATTCATGAAGGAATGTTTGGAATTATACAATCGTAAAACCATGGACGAAGTTATTAGGAAAGTGTGAATATGTTACCAACAGATGAAGGAAAATAGGGATGGAAGCAAAAAGTGGAGGGAAAAGAAGGGTCTTAAACCCTCACAAATTTTTAAATGATTGAAGTCTATGAATTTTAAAGGGTCTTACAAGAATCAATAGAAAAATTATACAGGGCGGACCCAGGAAAGGATTAAATTGCAGAATGAGCTAAAACCTTATGAACGGTTCGGTAAAAAAGAGTTTGAACCCACAGCTAGACCTTCATTACAGTGTTGGGGATGTGGGGAACCGCATTATGTCAAAAATTCCCTACCAGAAAAGAATAGAACAAGTAGCGCAGATTCAGGAAGCATCCATAGTAGGAAAAGTTGCAAGGAGCTTGCCAAAAATCAACGCTGCAGTGGAGGATCACTAGGTTGAGTACCAATTGACCATGGTAGAGTTTGAAGGTAAAATTTTCAGCCAAACTGTCTCCATTTTAATTGATCTAGGGGCTAATTTAAGTTACATAAGTCCTAAGATAGTAGAAAAATGTCATTTGAAAACCACCAAATTTAAAAATCTGTGGGTGGTATAACTAGTTACAGGGGCAAAAAGAAGAGTAATGGATAAGGTTGACAATTGTCCTGTAGAGCTAGTAAGACAACCAATAGTAGAAAACTTAAAATTTTTACCCCTAAGATCTTATGACCTTTTAATTGGTATGTGTTGGTTGGAAAATCATTGGTCTCTCATAAAAATGTAAAGACAAAAAATAGTTATTTGGATGAGGAGGGTATGAGGCAAGAAGTTCAAGGATTGAAAATACCCCTAAAATTAAGACCAGTCACAACTTCACAATTGGCAAAATGTATTAGGAAATGATGTCAAATTTATGTGGCACAAGTGGGGTATACAAACTCAAAGGATAAGGTTGTTACTCTAGAGAATCTGCCTATTGTACATAACTTTGTTGATGCCTACCCAGAAAATATCCTTGGAATGCCTCCTAAAAGGGACATAGAAGTTACCATTGAACTTGTTCTAGGAGTGGCTCTTGTGTCAAGAGCACCCTATCATATGAGTTTCCCTGAGCTAACTGAACTTAAAATGCAATTTCAAGAGTTACTTGACAACAAGTAAATTTGCCTAAGTGTGTCATCTTGGGGAGCTCCAGTACTTTTTGTCAAAAAGAAGGATGGCACTCTAAGATTGTGTATTGACTACAAGCAATTAAATAAGTTAGCGATGAAAATTAAATACCCTTTACCCTGTATTGACAATTTATTTGATTGGGTAAATTGGGATATAGTATTCTCTAAAATTGACATGCATTCAACGTATCATTAGATAAGAATTAAAGAAGAAGATATATATATATATATAGATATAACAACTTTCAACACTCGCTATGGGCATTACAAATTTATGGTTCTGCCCTTTGGCCTAACTAATTCCCCCATGACATTTATGTGTCTTTTGATAGTATATTTCATGAGTATTATCTAAAATTTGTATTGATCTTTATAGATGATATAGTTGTTTATTCATGAAATATGGAGGAACACAAAAAACATCTGCAAATTGTTTTGCAAACCTTCAGGGATCATCAATTGTATGAAAAATACAGTGAGTGTGAGTTTTATAAGGAACAAATCCAATATTTAGGACATGTTATTACTAAGGATGAAATTGGTGTAGACCCATAAAATATAAAACTAGTATGGAATGGCTCGTTCCTAGGAATGTGGTTGATATAAGATCCTTCATAGGGTTGTTTGGATACTATATGTGATTTATTGAAGGATTGTCAAAAGTGGCTTATCTCATTACCACCCTGCAAAAGAAAGGAAGAATTTTCAAATGGAAAGTTGAGAATCAAAACAGTTTTGATTGGTTGAAACATTTACTTACTACTGTCCCATTCTAAGAATTGTTAACCAAGACAAGGAATTTACTATTTGTACAGATGACTGTAAAGAGGGAGTAGGGGGAGTATTAGTGCACGAGGATAGATTTGTAGCCTGTGAATCTCAAAAATTGAAGGATCGTGAACAAAAGTATTTAGCATATGACTTGGAGTTGACAACAGTGATTCACACCTTAAAAATGTAGCACCATTATTTACTTGGGAAACGGTTTTTTATTAGTGACAGATCATAGCAGTTTAACTAATTATTTTAAGCAACCTACTATAAATGCTCGACAAGCACGTTGGATCACTTTCTTGATTGAGTTTGAGTTTGAAATTAAACATTTAACGAAAGGATAATCGGGTTGCAGACACCTTAAGTAGGAAGTTGAAATGTGTCTATGAAATCTCATTTACTAAAGTAAGAACTGCTTTTGAAGAACAGATTAAGGAGGTTGTCCAAAGAGATCTAGAATACCGGTTTTTATGGTAGCAAGCACATGATCCAAACAACAACGAACAACAACTAGGATATGAGGTAAATAAAGAGAACATGTTGATATATCGAAGTAGAATATATGTTCCTAATCAACTATGCATCAAGCAGTTGATTCTAAATTAGTGTCATAAAATTCCTTACGCAACTCATCCTTGCTACCAAAAGTTGATTACTGCATTAAGGAAGGAATACCTCTAGACATGTATGAAAAAGGAAGTGGTTGAATATTTAGTTAAATGCCTGGAATGCCAGCAACTAAAGACTGAACACCAACACCCAGTCAGGTTGCTCCAGCCACTCCCTATTCTGGAATGGAAATGGGGGACTATCACATTAGACTTCATTATTGGCCTACCTAAGACCAAGAAACAAAATGACTATATAATGGTGGTAGTAGAAAAACTAAGTAAGTATGCTCATTTTATTCCAATGTAATGTTCCTTTAAGATGTTTCAAATTGCTAATATATTTATGAAAGAGTTTTCAGGGTGCATGGAATACCAAAAGTGGTAATTTCTGATAGGGATGTTAAATTTATATCTGCATTTTGTATATCTTTGTTTAATGGATTAGGTACTCAAGTGCAGTTCAACATTGCATACCAACCTCAAACCAGTGGACAGACTGAACGTGTAAACCAAGTGATTGAAGATATGTTGAGAATGTATGTGATGTATCAATTGATGAAGTAGGAGGACTATATACACTTGGCGGAATTTGCTTACAATAATAACCATCAAGCTTCCCTAAATATGAGCTTGTTTGAGGTGTTATATGGACGCAAATGTAGAACATCTATAAATTGGAGTGGCCCTGAAGACGAATTGATATTGGGATTTGATATATTGGAAGAGATGGAAGAAGTCGTAAGAAAAGTAAGGTCGAATTTGAAGTTTGTTCAAGATAGACAAAAAACCTATGTTGATAAAAAAAGAAACTATCGAGAATTTCATGTTGGGGACCACGTGTATGTACGAGTGAAGCCTAAAAAAAGATTATGTGTTGGGCAGGATGTTCCAAGCTAGCCCCCTGGTACTACGACCCTTTTCAAATTTTGGCTCGAATTAGGCCTGTGGCTTATCAACTAGCCTTGTGCAGCCACATACATATACATAACATTTCTCATGTTTCTTTGTTAAAGGAATATATATATGATCCTAAGAATGTTATCATTAGGAATGATATACAAGTTGAATCAGACGATGAGTTCCTAATCAAACCTCTACATATATTCGATCATAGAGAAGTAACATTGCGGAAGCGAGTTATCACCTAGGTTAAGGTGCAGTGGAGGAACTTTAGCCTAGAAGAGGCTACCTGGGAGGACGAAAAAATTATGAAGGAAGCATACTGAAACCTATTTTGAGGACGCAAAAACACCGGGATGGTGTTAAGAATGAGGGGGGGAATGTAACATCCCCTGGTAACTTGTAAATGTTTAATTATTGCAGCTAAAAAAATTATGATACTTTGCATACCGTGGGAAGGTCAAACAATAATTAGGAAAATAATTAATTTTATCCATGAAATATATTAATGTTATGCAAGAATTATGAATATGTCATATCCAAAAGTAATGTTGAAAGAGTCTTAGCTCTTGGTACGTCATGAATCTAGACTAGTTTAACTATTAATTATAACTATAACAATAACTATAACAATAATTAGGAAAATAATTAATTTTGTCTATGAAATATATTAATGCTATGCAAGGATTATGAATATGCCATTTGGGAAACTAATTTTGAAAGAGTCTTAGCCCTTGGTACATCATGAATCTAGACTACTTTAATTATTAATTATCATTATAATTATTTATTTTATTTTATTTTGATTCAGTCAAAATGTTAAACAAAACATTACAATATCTCTACCATGTTCGAGAACACCTCAGCACAATTAGTTTTTATTTAATACAAAATGTCCAATAATTATTCTATTCATATTTACTCTTAATGCAAAATAAAAATTAAAAAAAATTGAACTTCGATTTAGTAGGGCCTAGTTGAATTTATAGACGAAATGGCTTTTTTCATGACATTTCTGGTAAATTTTAATCAAAATCCAATGGAGATTTTTAAAGCCTTGAGTTTTTGTTGTTTAATTTGCAGAATTCAAACGTTGCATTCTATCTTGAAATTATTTTGTTGGATTTCGATAAAAACACTATTTCATCTATAAGTTAGACTATGCCATTTAATAGGTTGAGAGAGTGGCGATTATATAATTATTATAGGTAGTTTTTGTTTTTAATTTAATATAATTATTATACGTAGTTTTTGTTTTTAATTTAATTTTATATTTTTATGTAGTAAGAAAATCTATCATAACCCAAGTGTCAGACCAATGGTGGGACAATCATCATATGGACTCATCATGGTTATTCAAAGAAAATTACCCCACTTGAAATTACCCATTAGTGATATGGAAATAGGTTGGGTCGTTAACATGTTTTCTTACTTATGAGAAAGACTAACTACTCCAAGCCCTTATTAATAGATTAAAATAAATAGTTATATGGTCATATTATTTATTATTTATTGATGCTCTAACTAATAGATGAAATGGCATTTTGGGTCCAATGAAACAGAGAATTTTTAGTAAGATTCTTATTTTTTATTACTTAAAATACACTTTTGAATACATAAATAGATTCAACACCCTAACAAACCCCTAACACATTCCATCTTCAAAATTAATCAACATAAATTTATGATTTTTAAAAATATCTACCCTAATTTAAACAAAATTGATAAGAAAAAAATTGTGAAAAAAGAAAATTTAGTTTGTTAGTTATGTTTGACATTTATTAAATATTAAAATTAAAATTCCTACACATTAAAAAAATAACAGTTAATAATAGAATTATAATAAAGAAATTAATATAATATCTATGACATTTTAAATAAAAAATAAAACAACTTAAACTAATGAAATATTATTAAATATTAAAATTAAAATTCATACTCATTAAAAAAATAACAATTAATAATAGAATTATAATAAAGAATTTAATATAATATCTATGACATTTTAAATAAAAAATAAAACAACTTAAACTAATGAAATACAAATTTATCGCTCGAGTATGCCATAAAAGTGTTTTTATTTGGCTAAGAGCTCGTCTTTCTCGTACCTAAGGAAATGGGTTAACCGCCTAAAACACCTCTCCACTAGCACATTATTCTAGGTGGCGTGGTTTTCCTTGAATAATTTATCGCCCCGGAGTATACCATAAAAGTGTTTTTATCTGGCTAAGAGTTGGTCTTCCTTGGACCTAAGGAAATGGGTTAACGGCCTAAAACACCTCTCCACTGGCGCGTTATTCCAGGTGGCGTGGTTATTTCCTAAAACACCTCTCCACTAGCGCGTTATTCCAGATGGCATGATTTTCCTTAAATAAGGGTGACGACTTAGTCTGCATTCCATGTGAACAACTAGAAATGGTTATTCCAGATGTCTCCATTTCTTACCTCTCAAAAGAAATACAATTTTATAGTTGACAATTAATTATGACAAGTTTTTCCCGAGTAAAAAATACAGTTTTATATTAATAAAAAGTGAAATACAATTTTATATTAATAAAAAAGACATTGAGTTACAATTTTAAGTATTAATATCGGGTAGTTTGAGTTTATACTTACATGCAATTTAATATATTTAGAATGTGTTTTTTTTAATGAATATCAGTCGCCAAAACTATCCTCATAATTGTATTGTGAGAACGTTGTGTCTATATTAAGATTAACCAGAGATCCAGATGTTTTAGATTACTCCTAGATTAACCGGAGAAAAGTGTAAACATGGCGTACAATTTTATGTATTAATATTTGGTAGTTTTTCGAGTTTATAATTAGATACATTATTTTATATTTATAGAGGCTGCTGGTCGCCTCGCTCTCTGTGGTTGGACCTGGTACTATGGAGGCTCCTCCTCATCGCCATGGGATAAGTCCTGGCTCTATGATGCAGGTCTAAAGTGCATATCTGCGTTTTCACTTTCACTTGCATACTACTACAACCTGTTACTAGAAGAGCTTGCATGGCTCTAGTCCGGGCAATGTTCTCCTAATGTGTGCTTTTTTAAGTCATGAATATTAGTCACTAAAACTAATCTCATGATAATTTTATTGCGAGAACGTTGTGTCTATATTAAGATGTGTCTATTTGAATAACCGCAGATCTGGAAGATTAATCACATGTTTGAACAGAAGAATCTAAACATAGCGTGGTCCTGATTTTGGAAGTTCAAAATATAAATACAAAGGTGGCGTTACCAAAATTCAACCCTGCCTCCACACGACTACAACCTCCATTAATTCTAGCAGCTGCGATACCTCGACCCGTAACCAAGCGCCAGAGGCCACTATTAACTAGTAAATACATTAGCTACATCTCCCCACTTATCAATTCTTTGCAAGTATTTTGACTGCTGCAGTAGTGCTAGATTAGTTGCTTGTGAAAGATTTTCTCCAATGGACTTACAAGATCTGGAAGGTATGCACCGTGAAAAAAGATTGGGTTTGGTAGATCAAGAAGATATGAACCCTAAAAGAAATTTGGTTTCGGAAATCTCTGCTCTTCAGGCCACTGGTGGGACGCAAAAGTTCCCTGGCTCATTCACAAGTCCTAATCCCTGTATTCTGGAAGATGCGCAGCCATTAAGGGTTCCAGGAAAACAGTTTGAACAGAAGCAAGAGGATAAAGGAAAATCAGCATACCCATCACAATTTTCAGGAGCACATAATGGTGCAACTGTACTGGATAGCCAAAGGGACGCAACTAGAAACATGCAAGTGTGTAACATGGGAGCAACACCTGAGCATGAGAATCCTGGTTTTGCTATGTTGGGCAGCTGCGTTTCCAAAAGTGTTTCACGTCCTGTTAAAGCGGGTATCAAATTGTTTGGTGTTACTTTTACAGATACTTCAACAAGTGAGCAGGAGGGGAGAACTTGCAAGTCATCAAAAGAAACTCATGAAGATCAATATAGACATCAGCGAAATCCTAGTCGGAGCCGGACCAAGGTAGTTGAGCAGGAGAGGAGAACTTGCAAGTCATCAAAAGAAACTCATGAAGATCAATATAGACATCAGCGAAATCCTAGTCGGAGCCGGACCAAGGTACGATTTATTTTACAGTGGGCTGAACAAGTTGTTTTTCACAGATTTGTTTGGTTATTGAAAAGTTCAACCAAGTGAATAAACCAGGGTTTGGGATTTTGGAAAATTAAGATATTGATTTCTCGTTTGATTTTCTGTTTTTGTGATATTACTGATTTTGATAATATTCTTGTGGATTAATCACATTATAAGTTGCCAATCCAGGATTTAATATTTTTCGGATTAATCACGCCATAAGTTGTTTTTCACAGATTTGTTTGGTTATTGAAATTCAACCAAGTGAATAAACCAGGGTTTGGGTTTTTAGAAAACTAAGATATTGATTTCTTGTTTGATTTTCTGTTTTTGTGATTTTACGGATTTTGATAATAATTTTGTTTAGTAATCACATTATACTTTGCCAATCTATTCAATATTTTTCGGAATAATTACATCATAAGTTACTATTGAATTCCATTCTAAAAAATTCCAGAATTTGTTTGCTATTAAAAAGATTTTTCACGATGAGAAAAGCATCAATGTCCTGTTGCATTAAACTGCAGGTATTTAAACAAGGTAATGGTATTGGGAGATCTGTAGATCTTACTAAATTTGAAGGCTATCCAGAGCTTATTGGTGAACTGGAAGTGTTGTTCAATCTTGAAGGTCAACTGCGAGATTGTAGCAAAGGTTGGTCGGTTGCCTACAGCGACTTTGAAGGAGACATAATACTTCTGGGCGACGAGCCATGGAAGTGAGTATCGATTAATCCAATATAACATGTCATCCATGCTTTTTATTACGTAAACTCATTCGTTTAGTAGACCACTCTGTTTTGTTTTTCTTGCTGATATCCTGATAGTCTTTTTGTTTCTAAACTGTTATTTCTTGGAATTGTTATTTGTTTTGAAAGCAGAGAGTTCTGCGGTCTAGTGGCAAAGATTTTCATATATAAAAGTAATCAGAAGGATAAAAAAAGTACCATCGGTGCTCAAGCATGAAGCCGCCTCGGGTGATCAGAATTCTAGAAATTGTGAAAGGTGTTGGAATCTCGCCTTATGTTCAGATTGCTCAGTGAAGATGTCACTGATATACTATGTTATTTTGAAATTGTGGAAGATGTTGGAACTTCGCCTTATATTTAGATAAAGCAGGGATGATAGAACTTATGATTCAATATGTATATATACATATTGAGACTATTATTTTGATATTTGGTTCTGAAACTATATTAATAGTTTGAATTATGAATCGTATTATTTCTAATGTGACATTACAGTGTTTTGATATATGGTCTAAAACGATATTAGTTGATGGCTTCGTTGGCATATCCAGCAGTTTTGGTTGAATATTTAGACAGGAGTGGGTTAGAATTATGAATCGAATATATTTCTAATGCGGCATTATAATGTTTTGATATATGGTCTAAAACGATATTAGTTAATGGCTTCGTTGGCATATCCAGCAGTTTTGGTTGAATATTTAGACAAGATTAGTAATTTAATTGTGTTTGGGGTGGGATGTTTAATATATATATTTTTAAAAATATGGTGTTTAATTCAGTCTAGGTCACATGTTTAGGTCACATGCTTAGGGTTTCAGAGGAGGAGTGGAGGAATAGAAGTTATTTTGGGGAATTAAACTTTCCAAGGGCGTCCAAGCTCAACCATATGATTCTGGTGATAAGCATCCCATCCGGAGTGAATCACTCTTCTCTTAATCACTCTTCTCTTTATATGTATACTTTTAATAATAAATTTTGGCGTCCAAACTCTTGTACAATTCTGGTGATAAGCATCTCATCAAGAGTGAATCGAATCACTCTTTACATGTATACTTTTAATAATAAATTTTGGGTGGGATGTTTAATATATATATTTTTAATAATATGGGGTTTAATTCAGTCTAGGTCACATGTTTAGGGTTCAAAGGAGGAGTGGAGTAATAGAAGTTATTTTGGGGAATTAAACTTTCCAAGGGCGTGAGAGCTCTTGTACGATTAGAGTGAATCACTCTTTACATGTATACTTTTAATAATAAATTTTGGGTGGGATGTTTAATATATATATTTTTAATAATATGGGGTTTAATTCAATCTAGGTCACATGTTTAGGGTTCAGAGGAGGAGTGGAGGAATAGAAGTTATTTTGGGGAATTAAACTTTCCAAGGGCGTCCAAGCTCAACCATATGATTCTGGTGATAAGCATCCCATCCGGAGTGAATCACTCTTCTCTTTATTCTCTTTATATGTATACTTTTAATAATAAATTTTGGCATCCCAGCTCTTGTACAATTATGGTGATAAGCATCTCATCAAGAGTGAATCACTCTTTACATGTATACTTTTAATAATAAATTTTGGTTATGGTGATAAGCATCCCATCAGGTGTGAACCACTCTTTATATGTGAACTGCATATTTGGATTCAGCACCATGAAAAACCCCTGGGACGGTTTGATTGTGCAGAAACTAGCTATCAAACTTGTGATTCGAATAAATTGCTGCCTGATTTTGACCGGAAAAACCCACAGGAAAGGCTGCCAAAAAGTCTCATTATCGACAAATGCTACTTTTAATAATAAATTTTGACCTCGAGGCTCATACCATTTTGGTGATAAGCATCCCATCAAGTGTGAAACACTCTTTATATGTATACTTTTAATAATAAATTTTGCCAAAAAGTCTCATTATAGACAACTGCTACTTTTAATAATAAATTTTGACCTCGAGGCTCGTACCATTTTGGTGATAAGCATCCCATGGTGATAAGCATCCCATCAAGTGTGAACCACTCTTTATATGTATACTTTTAATAATAAATTTTGACCTCGAGGCTGGTACCATTTTGGTGATAAGCATCCCATCGTGAGTGAATCAGTCTATATGTATACTTTTAATAATAAATTTTAGAAAATAAGGTGCAATTTTTTATAATTTAAGTTTTTTTTTTTTGTTTTATTAGGAAAGTTATGGAATATTGTGAAGTAGTGGTCAAATTATCTAATTACATTAACATATATTAATCATCGTATGCACCATATACACTTAACATATATTAATCATCCTATACACCATATACACATAAGTGGATGAAAGCCTACTCCAAGTTCTTCTTTTTTAAGTCAAATTCCACTATGATAATTATGTAAAATGACCAAGGTTTGAAACTCCCAATAATTGAAAAGAAACAACTAAAAATATATATATAACTTAAAAATCTTTGAATGATTGTTTTTTAATCCACAAGCTAATCTCCCAAATCACTCGGAATCAAATTAAATATTATAATGAATAAAAAATATAATTAACCCACTTACATTTAATAAGTTTGTTAAATTTCTAACACTGGTAAATAATAAAACTAAAAATAATAAAATATAATTATTTTGGTGTAAAAAAAAAAATTGAATAAGCATATAAATTAATGACGTTAACAATATAGGGTAAAATTAATGGAGGTTTTATTATTATTATTATTATAATATTGTAAAATCTATCGTAACTCAATTGTTAATTAGTCATGAAGATAACCATCATTCACTCCTATGTGAGACTATGTGAGAATATAGATTGATTAAAACCACATTACTTGGAACAACTTGTTTGAAAACCACATCACTTGAATAGCTAGTTTGTGGTCCATAAGGTGCTAAATTTTAGCTCCTCGAAGATGTCTGTCTTGGAATATTAACATGTTTCCTTGCTTTAGAAAATATGATCTCTTAATTAATTGAATGTTTTTTTTAATTCTTACTACAAAACTAAAAGGTGGTTTCAACTCAAGTAGTACCCATAAAAAAGCCAAGTCACCTTTGTATTCATCATTGAGGCCACCTAAAATGGAATCATATGCTTTCTAGTAACATTTATTCTTAATCTCATACATTTTTTCTTTGATATTGTTGATTTATTTGTTTTCATTTCTGTATTGGTTTATAACTTAGGTCATCAAAATTAGCATGAATGATACAAATTAAACATGTTTAATAATATTTAGATTAATTAGATAAATATAGATAGTTGGGAAAAATGTTGTTATTCTCCCTACTCTAGTTCCTGCATGTGACATGTTAAACTCATAATGAGTATATCTTTTTAATGAATTTAAATTCTCGTAGTCTAACGAGGCAGAGGAGTTGCCCGGAAAGGCAGAGGAGTTGCCCGGAAAGTTATAGAAATTCCGGTCATATTTAGAGAAAATCCGGCAAGAATTTTTCTAAATCCATGTTATATTGTTAAAATTCAAAATTATTTTAGGTGTCCTAGACGTTTTTGATGGTGTTGAATCCATTTCCACCATCAAAAACACCATTCAAACACTACCTCTACGAGATTTTTTGAAAATTTTTTGCGTGGATTCCGACTACTTTTGGTTGTCTGAGCAATTCCTCTGGCTCATTAGATGACTCCATTTAAATTTTGTTATCTAAAAACCTTAGAATATATATATATAAAAGAAAATGAAAATTTATTACAAAATATTTTTCCATTTTTGTTATTGTTACCTTACTTGTGTTCACCTCATAGCTTATAATTAGTTTATGATTTAAATCATTAAATTTATTATGAATGGTAAGGAAATTTTAGACCCAAAAAATAAGATTTTTTTTATGAAATAAGAAAATGATTCTCTCCCCTAGATTTAGCATGGTAGTTCACTTAAAATTCATTTCAATAATTAAAAGAACAAAAGTGGAGCAATAAATGGGTCCTATATTCCATAAAACTTACTTTATTCTAGTTCGTCATACATGGTCAACCATAACTTTATATTTAGGTTAGTGTTTTTGCATTTTATTGGTTTTTTTTTTATAGATTTTAGATTTTAATGTTTTAACATAAATAGAACAATCATATAAATTAAATTATTGATAAATGTTGATAGGTATCATAATTATTTAAATTAAATGGTTGGCTAATAGGTATTATGTATCATCATACATTTCACAATGCTAAAAAATAAAATAAACCAACCTAGATCCATCTTAACTATATATCTATCAATGGCCTAGGTGGATCAAATATCTCAAGGAGCAAACCTCTCTTTTGAGTGCAAAAACTGAGGAAGTGCTATATTACATAAGAATGTCATTGACAAAACCATGGGTTGTCAAAACCTAGAGTCCAAAAATTGGCAATGGTAAAATTTTTATTTTTTTTTCCTAGTTTAAATCATATGGGATTTGAATTTTGAATTTCAGGGTTCACACAATGCTTCATCACAATAATATCCCCAATTATTTTATTTTATTTTATTTTTATTTCTTATTTATTTTATTTTAATTTAACATTTCTTCTATTTGCCTAGACACAAAATAATAAAAATTAGCTAAAATATAAATTTATTTTAAATTATTATTATTGTTATTATTAAATTTAAAAAAATGGTACAAAAGTTGAACATCTAAACATTTAAAAAGAAAAATCATGTAACAAATTCTTAATCATGGAGATTCGCCCCTAGGTTATCATGGAGATTCTTACCCTATAAATCAGCTTTGTTACAATACCATGGGTCAATACCATGATTTATCAATATCATATGCCCAAAAATCCATAACTCATTTCATAGTCAAATTATTGTATTTTAATTTTATATTCTGACATTGTTTTAATTAAATTGAAAAGAAAAAAAGGTGTACCTATCTTTGAAATAAATCTGGATCCTCTATCCCTAACTATTTCTAAACATATTCCATGAATATTAAATCAAGTTAAATCCCTAACATCCACCTATTAATTATTGATAATTAAATTAAATTTTGGAAGCCCTATTCCAAAATAGACCAACCAAATGGTGTAAGTATAAAATTCATTTTGAAACTTTCTTAATGGGATTTTTGTAAATGAACATAGTAGGGATTAGATACATAAATTATTCGAAGCAACCACTACCACCATTCTAACAATTATAATTATACATGTACCTCACTATTATTTTTGGTTTTTATTGTATCTTGGCATCTCTTTTCTATGTTAGCATTGTTTTGGATATAATCATCCATATAATCCACATCAATGGTATCAAAATTATTTTGTTGTGGTTTTTCCTTATATGTCCCTCACAAGGCTATGTTATAAGAAGTTGGACCTCCAACTAATCAAGAAGTTGAAGATCATCTTTGTTGTCTATAATGGATTTAGATGGCTCATGACAAAAAAATTGACATTATAGGAGATTTCTTCATTCCATAGACTATGAATATGGCATTGCCTTCATTCCATAGATTATGAATATCTTATTCTAAGGTATTATAAGGGAAATTCTTATCTAGTTTTTTTTCTTAACAAATTTAGATTTGATAGGTGTGAAATAACAAATTGTGATATAAATTCTCTTAAAGTTAATGTCAAAATATTTTGATCCAAATGTATCAATTGAATTCTATTTTATAAATATCAATATGAGAAAGGACACTCATTTTTATATAAGAAGTTATTCCTCCAATTTCTTTGCAAGATGATTTCTTGTCCCAAGCCGACAACAAAATGAATCCACCTATATAAGGGATCTTAGGCTCATCATACTCCCAATTTTCAATTAAAAAAATAATTAAGAAAAGTCTTTGGTAGAAATAACATAAGAGAAATTTTTGGCTAAAGTGTTTCGAACCAACAAGTGTGATTCATCATGAGGACCATATGAAGAGGTAGACCATGGCGAAGGCTTAAATAGAAAGCAATGTAGAGACCCTAATTTCAAGTAACAACTATTTTTGAACAATAATATTTAAATTATGATATTAATTTATCATTTATTAAATAGTATTGCTCAAAAATACTCATTACTTGAAATTATGGTCTCTACATTGCTCTCTACTTAAGCCTTTGTCATGGTCTATCTCTTCATCTGGTCTTGATGATGAACCACACTTGTTGGTTCGAAACGCGTCGGCCAAAAAAATTTCTTATGTGATTTCCAATGAAAGACTTTTCTTAATTCATTATGGATCACAGAAGCCTAAATTTAGAAAATCAAAAGATAATATCAATTTCACTCAGGATCCAACATAACGTAGGATATTTACACCATGGAAAGTCATGACACTTCCAAAAGATTATTCAAAGCATTACAAATTCCTATTTATTACTCTCATTTTGTTCCTAATCCTTAATAATAATTTTCTTATTTCTAATGATTACCCATTTTCCTACCCTTCTGGCTTTCTTTTCCTTTTAAACCTTCTTCCTCAATTCAAGTTCCTTTCATGGAATGAGGTCCTCATTTATAAATATTTTAATCCCTTTTAAGCTAATTTATGATCATTACAATTTACCCTAATACAAATAAGTTTATCTTTATGCTCAAGTATCTTTCCCAACCTTCTTATTTCCATGAAATAAGTTATTATTAATGAATAAAATTAATATCAATGTAGTTTAAAAAATAATATATTTTTATTTCATTTTAAATAATTCATAAGTTTATCCCACTTCTATTCCTATTCAAATTAAAAAACAAAACAAAAAAATGCAAAACAAAGTATGATCTAACCCTAACCCTTTTTATTTATGTAATAAGCCCAATGGGTCAAGTCAGAGTCATAGTTAGTTAGAAAATAAGTAAAGACCATATTAATAATTGTAAGTGGTTGACACACATTAAAGAAAAGGGACCATAGTAGTTGTAAGCGGTCCATAGTTAATAAATAAAGTGGTTAATCCATGTTATGAAAGGGACCACTAGTAGTTAGGGTTTTGGAGGTCATTTAGCTATAAATAGTCTTAGTTAGTAAGGAAAAGATCATCAAGCCTCATTTTAATTGAGCTCTGCTTTGCTAGAGATTGCCCCCTCGAAGAGGCAAGTGAACATTGAATTTGTTTCTGAATAATAAAATTCTTTTAGCTTTCCTCATTTCATGTGATAATTCTGTGTTCTAGGCTATATTTCTTCATATTTCTGGTATTCTGGATTTCTCACAGATCAAGAGCATAACAAGTAGTATCAGAGTACTTTCCAAGGCCAGTTGTACCTCTAATTTTCGTAGATTTTATTCTAGGCTAGAGACATGTTCCGGCGTCTTTAAACCATGAGATTTGTCATTGAGCGCATAAACCTGTGTATTTGGGGAGGCATGCACATAGGAACTACAAGAGGTGGTCACTTGTTGGACTCCCTTGTAAACCTTGTAGGTACCCCTTCAAGTAGTAGTGCATTAGACACAACCATGCATAGATTGCACTTCCACGTACCCTTGGGTATATCGGAAGCCACATGGACTCACCTAAAATCTAAACTTAGATAATTCATTGGTCATCTTGTTGCTACAGTACACTGAGAACAACACTCGGGGAGATTACTTGCCCATACGATAGGGTAGTCGGGTAGTACAACTAAGGGTACGGTCGATCCTCCTTAATTAGCACCCTAAAAGATTGGGTTGAGTATTATTGTTGGACCCCTGTGTATATTGTGATATGTAGCACCTAACACTCCTTTATGACCATAGTTCCATATCCTATCTGAAGATAACCCTCTACCTTATCTTCCAGTTCAAATCCAGCAGTTGGAGTTCTACTGGAGTCGTGCAACTCACATTTAACAATTGGGGTTTTGTCGTCACTGTACAAATTAGATTCAGCAGTTGGGGTTTTCACAGTTCCAATTAGACTCTTATGCAGTGAAGTTTTTGGTTGCTATAGTCCAAGCCAAATTTTCGCAGGACACTGGGTAGGATCAAGCTTTCGGGAATTCGGCCATCCTAGGGAACTTGCAAGAGACTTAGCCCATAAGATTGAGGACAATGAACTGGTCACAGTGGTACCATTCAGTTGTAAGCCCCAAATTTTTTGGTTGTCCCAAAAATTTTCCCGATACGGCCTCAAGTGATCCACGTCATTAGACTCCCAAGATTTCCCTCTTTCCAAGCAAACTACTCTTAAGTAAGCTCAAAAAAATTGTCCAGGATTGGTGTATGCTGGGTACCAGATCTCAAGTTATGGGTGCAGAGAAGGCAATCGAGAGGGTCAACAAACTTGAAGAAATATTTGATGCATTCGAGACCAAGTTTCTCAAACAGATCTCATATATAATAGCCCTTATAAGACCGCCTCATATGGAGGAGCCTAGCGTTGATGCACACATAGAAGGATAATCCATCCATCACATTCAATTCCATGGAAATCACCACTCTTCCAACCATAGGACACCCAAGCTGGACATGTACAAATTTGATGGCTCTAACCCCGCAGTATGGGTAGCACAAATGGAGCAGAATTTCTCCCTTAATGATATCCACGGAGATGAAACTAAACTACATGTGGGATCCCTTTACTTTGACCAAGAGAGATGGAAGTGGTGGAGGTGGCATTAGAAATGCTATCCAGGGAGAGCAACTTGGAACAAAAGCCATATGTGATCACTTTCAATGGGAATCTAATTTTTTTGGTTGTCTCACAAAGCTCTAACAAATGGGTACAGTAAAGGACTACATTGCATTCTTTGAGCAATTGGTCATCGGAACTAACGGTCTAGGAGATGACTTCTACTTGGAATGTTTCATCAGTGTCCTAAACGAATCTATCCAAGCCCATGTCTAGATGCACCACCTAGTTACTTGGTTGGACGCACGTCGCAAGGCCTTAGATGTGGAGATCCCTTAAATTCCTAGTCCAATCATCCAAATTTCGTTGCCAAGGCGCATCCCCCCAGGGCTCCGAGCCTCAACGAAACACTTAAGATTCAAAAGGTGTCACCAACAGAAATGGACGAAAGACGAAAATAAGGATTGTGTTACTACTATGATGACAAGTACTCTCCTAGACATAAATGCAAGGAACCAAATTCTTCCAAACTAATGTTATTGATAACAGCCCAACAGATGAAGTTCCATCCCTTAAGGTGCCCAAGGAAGAAGCAGGGGAAACCCAAACCATCAATGATCTCACAGCTACCCCAAATGACGTGATCATTTCACTACATGCCTTGGCTGGCATTTCTTTGCCTCAAACTCTCAAAATATGGGGCTTTATTTAACATCAACTAGTAGTGGTATTGATTGATATTGGTAGCACTCATAACTTTATCCATAAGAGAGTCATAGAAGTTGTTCATTGCTTTGTGCAGGTGGTATCTAATTTCTAAGTCCTTATCGTTGATGGGGGGACCATGAAATGTGAAGGTCGCTATGAAAATATTAAGCTTTAGATGGGAGAATACCACCTAAAGACCCACATGTTTGCTATTGAAATGGGTGGTTGCGGCATTGTTCTAGGTGTTGAATGACTTCGCACATTGGGCCCTATCACAATGGATTTCCAGGAGTTATATATGAGCTTTAGGAAGAATGACCACATTCATACATTAAGGGGACTCTAGGCAGGTCCGCCTACTATCATCAGCTGGCATACAATGGAGAAACTTTTAAAAAATGGCCATCATGGAGTCGTCGCCAAATTAATGCCATCCAGGCCATTAAATCCACTACTCCTCATATTCAGCCTGAGATGCAACAGGTATTAGATCACCACCAGTGATTCTTTGACAAACGTAAAGAGCTTCCACCCTCTATGAGTGAACATGATCATAGCATCCCTTTGATCTAGGGGACCCAACCACCTAATGTCCGCCCATATTGATATCCTTTTGCCCAAAATAATGTAATTGAAAAAATCATTAAGTAACTCCTCGAAGTCAATGTTATTCATCCCAACATCAGTCCTTATTCATCTCCAGTGGTCATGGTTCTAAATAAAGATGGAGAATGGCACATGTGTCAGACTTTTGGGCCCTCAACAAGCTCACTATCAAGGACAAATTTCCTATTATGGTTGTTGATGGTCTGCTTGATGAACTGCATGATGTAAATTCTTTACCAAGTTAGACATCTGCTTGAGCTATCACCAAATATGTGTTGATTTATGGTAGCATCAGATGTGCTCTAAGCCTCAAAATTTGTAGCAAGGCTTGGACATGCATTCTCTAATACCCAGAAATCGTTTTGGGAAATTCCACACAGAGATAGTTTTATTAAAATAATTAATTATTTTTAATGAAGATCAAGCCAAAATGATATAAGCCATTGATTAGAAGTTAATTTGGGCCATTAGTTGTCCAACAGAAAGATATAAGAAGAGGCTTGAGGGGCACTTGGAGAACACATGGAGTAGAGATCAAAAGGTCGAATTTCTAAAGCAAAGCAACTGTCGGAGAGAAATTCAAAGTGATATTTTGCAATGAGGGGCAGGGATAATATTCTAAGGGAAATTTTCCTAGTCAGAGAGTACAAGGTAGAGAAGGTAGAATGATGTCCAAAGAGGCTGACACTGGCACACGCAGATCTGATGCAGTGGCAGTGTAGAGCTAAGATGGAGATCAAATTCCTGCTAAGGAAATTGAGTTTCAGAAGCTGGGAGGTGGGGTGTGATACCAGGAGGTAGAAAATCGAAGTTTCCATCCAGCAAAGGATCTGAAGGAGGAGTAGCATAGTCCCTAACAGAGGTGACACAGAGACTGCATGGGGCTGATGTAGTTCTACATAGAAGCTGATGCAGAAGGAATGCAGAGCCTCTATTCTAGTGATATTAGAGTCAGATTCTTCCAGTGACAGGGTGAGAACATCTCACTACTTGTTTTTTCGTGTTTCTCTTTGTATATGATAACCATTTGGGCATCCAACAAATTGTACTCATAATTACTACTGCATAATAATTAAACTATCAGTTGCAGCACCAGTTTTCCCACACTGGGTTTTTCGAGGGACATTTTTCCAAAAATCACTGTGTAGATGTGTTCTGTATTTCTTTCTTATTCAGATTCTTATTTCCACATTTTATTTGAATGGTGAAGGTTGCAGTGTATGAGCTTCCATGTTTATTGTAGGAAACAGTAAATAATGTGGTTTAGTAACTAAGAAATAGAAGAAACAAATCAGTTGCTACAGTAGAAATTTGGGTAACTAAATTTTCACATGGTATCAGAGTTGTAGGTGAAACAAGAGAGCAGTGTCGGAAGAGCCCAACATTGAAGGAGGAAGGGAGTTCGAAATTCCTGCAGAGGCACCAAATAGAATCCGTAGAGGGATTGTGCAGTTCAAGCCAGGAGGGAAAGATTTCCATGGTAAATATCTCTCCGAGTGAGTCAACGGAGAGGTAGAATTTCTAGATCAAATATTTGTCAACGACAGAGGGAGAAACGCAGTAGTAACTTCAACAAAGAGGGATTCTGGTGGGACACAATCTTTTGTAGGCAATTTCTGAGAAAAAAGACGTCAAAAGGAAGAAGAGAGACACTTGAGGGAATTTCTTCCTCAAATAATTCCTAGCTAGGGAATTTGAATTCTCATTTTTTGAGCAGCTGTAGGAGAGAGGAGGTCATTCGACTTTTTTGACTAGAAAAAATGGCAATCAGTGGGTTGAGATATCAAGATCAGTTGGATGGTGCATCCAACTATGTGATCTTGAAGGCAATGATGTCATGCCTTCTAGATGAGAATTTTCTCAAGATTTATGTCAACAGTGTGGTGACTGTACCCACGGATCTAAATCCACTCAAGAAGTATAAGGGGGAAATGGAAAAGGCCAAGAGAATGATCCTCAGCGGAGTGAAGGATCATATAGTCTATCACATCGTTGGCAGAGACAATTCCAAGGAGATGTGGGATGCCTTGTCGATGTTATATCAGGGATCTTTCCAACAACGGAAGATGTACTTAGAGCAGAAGATGAGATCCATGCAGATGTAGAAGGGGGAACACATTGATTCGTTCCTTTCTAAGCTTCAGGAGACCCGAGATTAGATGGAAACTGTGGGGTCAACACCTCAAGGTTCTGAGATGGTGGCAGTAGCCCTGAATTCAGTTTCTGAGGAGTGGAAAAATTTTGTTCAGAGCATCCTAGGCAGGGTGATTTTTCTAGACTAGGATGGAACGTGTGCAGCTCTTAAGAAAGAGGAGTTGAGGAGAGACTTGGTCAAGTGTAAACTTGACAGAAGAAGCAGAAGTAGGTCGAAGCCTAAGGAGGAGGAAGTGAATCCAACCCTTGCATCCAAGGGGAAAAAGGAGAAGCAGAAGAAGAAGAAAGATCAAAATATCAAATGATTTAGGTGTGGTGAATTCGATCACTATGGAACACAATGTCCTCTTAGGAAGAAGGAAAAAGATGAGAAGCATGATCTGAAGGTTGCAGTTGCGAAGATCGAGGAGGATGATTTTTCCATGATAGCCGAGATACCTCCAAGAGGGAGGTGGGTTGATTTAGAGTTGTAGTTCGAAAGGAATCTAGATGCCCAGGATCCTTGAGGAGTCTATGTCTCGAATCAATTCCTTCCTATGGGAGCCCAAATCAGAATTAGTAGGATGGACCAGTGTCAGTTGGTGCAGAGGAATGCAAAAGTGACAGTTGCAATGGCTAGGAGCTCCAGAGATTGAGCAACGTAGAGCAAAGTTGATAGTAGTGAAGTTGGAACGTAGCAGAGGTCAATGGCAGCGTAGAGGCTTCAGAGGGTCGGTGTAGAGACTAGAACCAATAAGACTCCAGCAAACGAGATGCATCATACTAAATACTTGTTCATTAATTTGGGATGATTTTTCGTTGTTGATGCAGTAGCAACAATAGTTGGAGAAGGATGCAAATGTTGGTTGTGGCAGGGTGAACAGAAGGGTGAATGTAGAATTGAGAGGGAGTTGCAGTACGAATGCAGTGTTGACAGTGGTAGTGTCAGTAGCAATACAGATGCAGCATTTGCGCAGTAGTTGGTGGAGAGGATGTCATACATGAACAGTGCAGAAGGAGATGTTACAGAACAGAGTGATGCTTCAACATGTTGCATTACAAGAGCATATTCCTCGCTAAGAGAGAGTGTTGATTTATGGTATCATTAGATATGTTCTAAGCCTCAAAATTTGTAGGAAGGCTTGAACACATACATTCTCCAATACCCAGAAATCGTTTTGTGAAATTCCACCCAGAGACAGTTTTATTATATATATTAATTATTTTTAATGGGACCCTAAGTCTAAACTTAGGAAATTAAAATAACTAAAGGGTACTAATATAACTATGGGTGAAACTTCTAGAAGAAGATGGAGATCAAGTAAAAATGATATAAGCTATTGATTAGAAGTTAATCTAGGCCATTGGTTGTCCAACAGAAAGATATAAGAAGAGGCTTGAGGTTCACATGGAGAACACATGGGGTAGAGATCAAAAGGTCAAATTTCTAAAGTAGAGAAGCTCTCGAAGAGAAATTCAAAGTTATATTTTGTAGTGAAGGGCAAGGATAGTATCCGAAGGGAAATTTTCCTAGTCAGAGAGTACAAGACAGAGAAGGCAGAATGACATCTAAAGAGGTTGACACTGGCCCACATAGAGTTGACGCAATGGCAGTGCAAAGCCTAGAGGGAGATCAAATTCCTACTAAGGAAATCGAGTTTCAGAAGCTGGGAGCCAGGGTTGAGACTGGGAGGCAGAAAATCAAATTTTCCAGCTAGGAGAGGGTCTGAAGTAGGATTAGTGCAGTTCCTAGCAGAGGTGTCACAGAGACTATGTGGGGTTGACAAAATTTTGTGCAGAAGTTGACGCAAAAGGGACATAAATCCTCTATTCCAGCGAGATCAGAGTCAGATTATTCTAGTGACAGGATGAGAGCATCTCACTACTTGTTTTGTCTAGTTTCTCTATGTATAGGATAGCCAATTGGACATCCAACGAATTGTACTCAGAATTACTACTGCATAATAATAAAACCCTTTGTCGTGGCACTGGTTTTCCCACACTGGGTTTTTTTGGGGACATTTTTCCAAAAATAACTTTGTAGATGTGTTCTGTATTTATTTCTTGTTCAGGTTCTTGTTTTTGCATTTTATTTAAATGGTGAAGGCTGCAGTGTATTAGTTTCGGTGTTTATTGTAGGAAACTGTTGACACCTAATCCTTAGTGATTGGGGAACTGAATGTGAACAGTCATCGAGAAGATGAACTGAACAATCACATTCATGTATATATTAGATAGCTGGCTAAATGAATAAATGCATTAGTTTTCTGGAGTTACTCCTGGCATGACATGGTATCAAAGCACAGGTCCCAGGTTCTATTTTTAACCTTGCTTTGTAACTCCTTTCCACTGCCTGCCTTCTGCTCCTCTATCCCACACCTGAAGGAAACCCCTGCCTGAAAGAAACGTTGCCGCTGCATACCTAACATCTAAGAGAGTGCCTGAAGGTAACGCTCTTGTATCAGCGTGAGCGTGATGCGCACTGGGCAATTTCAATTCGAATAACAGCCTTAGCATCATCTTCTTCAAGGCATTTCAAAGCTCTTACTTCAGGTATTTTGACATTAACGCTAAGCGCAGCCTGCTATATTTTAATTTTTAAAGATGGAATCTGGTAAAGTTGTTCCAATCGATGGGTTGCGTAGAGTATTGTGTGCAAAATCGATGGGTTGTGTAGAGTAAAGCAGGTGTTGATGCAGACTGTTGGCCAATTGTGACTCACAAAATGTTGAATCGAGATGCGTTGTTTCTTGAAATAGTGGGAGTCCTTTTCTTGCGCAGCCGTGATGTTTTAACATCTGGGGAAATAAATTTGGATTGGATTGTTTTAGTATAACTATTATTCCTCCTCCCTGTATCAGTCTTTGCTTTATCCTCAGACTCGGTGGTATCAAATGCTTTGTTTATTAAAAAGCCATGGGAGTTACTATTAATGCTTCTTTTCTTTCACATTTGATAGTTATATAAAGGTAGATAGAGCAAAGGACGTTGTTTGGAAACTGTGTCCTCCCTTTCCCAGATGTGCATTTATCGGAATTTTATCGAGAAGCTTTTATAGGGATATTTTTCGATATATGGTATTTTTCAATACGGTGGTTGAGGGATTTGTTTGGAAGAGGCTGGAAGTTACTGTTATTGTATCGGATTCTCTACTTGAGTTATATTAGAGTCAAATACTCTACTTGAGCTGCATTAGAGTCAAATACTTGAGTTGCTGAGTTACTTCTTTGAAACGGTGGTGTGTGCCATCCATACTATTGTTGAATACACAGTTTGCAGTGCAATCCATATGTACAAGTTTTGAATACACAGTTTGCAGTGCCATCCATATGTACAAGTTTTGAATACACAGTTTGCAGTGCCATCCATATGTACAATTTTTGAATACGCAGTTTTCGAAATTGTTGATTGTAATGCTTTAGAAACACACATGATGTTCATTGCAATATATATGAAACGCTGTCTGAGAATGTCTCTAACTTCAGTTTGAAGAAATGCACATGGTGATGTAAGCTAATATTTTAAAGGATGATTGATATATGCATAGCGCAGTTTTGATATGTCACTGTTTTAAACGCTGTTTGATTGAAGTCCATCATACTTTTAGATGCCAAGGATAGCAACAGAAAAATTGATTATATAGCAGCAGAAGTATTTTTTCATAAGAGAATTTTTTTTGGCCATCAAAAGTATTAATATATCAGCAAAAGTTTTTTATATCAGCAGAAGTAATTTTTTACAGAATGAATTCAATCATCTCTATGATAGGAATAGTTCTCACTGGCAAGGAGAACTATCTTGACTGGTCCCGGATGGTACAACACACCCTCATTTTCAATGAGTTGTGGAAAGGAGTGTGTGTCGGAGAAGGCGACAGTGACCCAGAAAAGCCTACATCAGACAAAGAGCTCACCATCTAGGAAAACAAGAACAACAAAGCGTATGCATTAATCGCAGCATCTGTAAATAAGGAGGTGAGTCATCACATTTCAACATGTTCAACTACCTTTGAAGCTTTACAAAAGCTTAAAGAGCTCTATGACTCACATTCTGTACTTGA